>JAGDQP010007458.1:0-67207 GCA_022664845.1 Lepisma saccharinum | reverse complement strand
GCACATCACTTGACAGAAAAACCACACCAATTTCATATAAAAAAAACACTAAATTATTTGCATACACTCTGAAAATGGGGTATCAACCACGCTGTAATTATATTTTTATTTATTTCAGAAAAACTAAGAAAAACCACTGAACACCACATTTACCACAATAAATCACCTCACACACTTAAGAACACCACTTCACACAAACAAATTGCCATAAAGATGCTTCGTCTCGTCCACTCCCGGTCAAGGCCAATGTGGAGGGTGTAAGACCCCAAACTGCAGCATTCGATTCACAGATTCTTTTATAAAAGATATGGAGAAACAGCTCCCAAAAGTTGATGTTATTTACTACTGCTCTATATATTAATAAAATTTCAGGGCATTGGCTGCATTATCATATTGCTTTTATATAACTTTCGGAGGCAGCGTAAATTTAGAAGAGCCTTTCCTACTCGACGACCATGTGTTAACTACTGACTGGTCTCAACCAATCAGAGAAGAGAATCAAATCAGACAACCCGGAGCGAAAAGAAGTGTGGCTTGCCACCAAAATCACAACGAAAAATAAAACAACAACCAGATCTTTATGTTTGTTTTTGAAGATTTTCAACGAAAGAAAAATTGTTGAAGAAAATAATGAAATAAAATATTGTAATGGGATATGGATAAATAGGTCAGTGTGTTAAGCACAAAAGTAAACAAACAATAAAAGTTACATAAAGCTGACTAAGCATCCATAAGAAGCAGACGACAACAACCTCCAAGCGGCAAGAGTTGGAAGTACTGAAAATACGCCCACAAATAGGGATATAAAAAGGCCAGTCAGTCACCTTTGAAGTTATCACTTCTTCGCTCCGAAAAGTGGTCACCTCTACCTGGCTTGGACTGGAGCCAGGACTCTCACCTTACCCCCCAACTTAGGTTGGTATACCTTTACCTGCTAACTCGGACTGGCGTTAGTATCCTTTCTAGGAATAATCTCCTTTCCTAAACCTAAGTTAAATATCATTGCAAGAGGTGATCCACTAGATTATTCACTGCAGAGCCCATGTTCGGGACGCTCGTATTGTTAACTGTATAATACATTGTATAATATATAGTATATTGGAACTTTATAATAAACTGGTGTCGGTAAAAACGTATATAAGCATTTGCTCTATTTATTCACTTAATAACCATTCTATTAAACGATCTACGGTCATAAGGACTCTACCATAAATATTATATCGTATATTGTAAAGACAGTGCTACCACGTCGTATACGATCATGTTGCTACGTTACATAGTAATTACGCCAGATTAATAGCAACCATTACGCAGAAGAACATTACGATATGCAAAGAAATATTCAGTAATAAAATGAAGAAGCAATAAACATAAAAATCCAAGCAAACAACAATGAAAGGGATGTTCTGTATGGCTAATCTTCATTGTCATCTGGACAAATAAAACTCTTTGAAGAAAGCTGAAGACGAAAAATATGGGCAACAAAGCGCGAACAATAAAGAAAAAGAAGATGCAAAAAAGGGGAGAGGGTAAGTTATTTTGCGACCAAGCGGAAATGGGTCGCTACAACGTCCTAATGGATTAAAGTCCACACAATTTACAAGTGCTCTTAAATTAATTTTAATTAAGCTTTCGTGTTGTGGATCTGTACCCAGAACTTTCTGTTTTCGTAGAACAGGCAGAAAAAGACTTTTGCGGTGACAACAGGTATTTTCCTTTATTTCTCGAAGTAACCGATATGAACTACTATATTATTTGGAAATCCCCCTACAAACTATCTTATAAGATGAGTACTGCAATCATACTTGTAATTAATCTATTTGCATTTAAAACAATAACAGCTCAAATTAGTGCTCACTATTTAGATATTTGGAAAAGTTACTTGATATATCCCGTAATGTTTAAAATAAATATCAGTATTTACCGTTATCGGCAGACAATCGTCGAGAAACACCGCGTAGTTTCTTTTGCCTTATTGGAAGGTCTCGGTTTTCAGTTTCGCTGTGATTTGTGTACACATGCAGAAATGTAACAGGTCTTTCTTACCTTAACAACAAGTCTAATGCTGGTCAAGTATTTGCTACCGCCATGTTGATCGCTTATATCACAGTAATAACCTTCTTTTCATGTTTTACAGTTAATTTTTCCTTCATTTTTATTCCTATTTTACTACAACGCATGAAGTACTCATTCTGGTTTTAAAAAAAACTCGTAAAAAGACTCTCTTCCACTTCAGTCATCCTGAATTATGATAACGAAAACAAATTGCTGAAGTGGAGTATAGAAATTACACTATTTATATTTGTAACGTAAACATACTTATCCTTACGTAAAATATAATTTATTTCTAAATTAGACCTTTTGCACTCTACTAAAATAATAATAATAATAATAATAATAATAGAATAATCTAGAAACCTGTAGGCATTTTACATTGTTACCTTTCGAAAACTAAATGAAGTGCTAGACAATGATATTATAAATAAGATGAAAGTAACATTTATACAAATAACGTTCTAATACATGTTGGGAACTGGAAGCGTAATGTGTATGACTAGTTTTAATATGGGTTGGGTTTACATACTGAAAGTGTAACTGCTCTCGAGCACATGCATTCATAGGACCTGTTGCTAAACCTTACATGAGAATACAGTTTTAAGTAAATATTTATTGTTTTTGAATTTAATACACAAGAGTTACACTACTGGTAATGTAGAAAAGACCATTCTATAAGCAATGCGAGTATATATAAAAGATAAATACATTCGGAAACTACAAAAATTAATTACCTCGTTTTATATTAGAAAATCTAAAAAAAAATACTTTAGGGATAAGAGGAGATTCGAACTAAGGACTCTTTACACCAGAAGTCCCAAGTCTAACCACTACGCCACGAGGACGTTCCTATATCAAGGCTTGATAAGCATTCATTAATTCACCGTTTACTTGACAGTCTTCACTTCGAAAATTAAATGAGATTTTATAAGTTTTTTCGCTCCATTTTGGGGAATATAATAGTTTCTGTCACATGATTATATAGCGCATGCATTATATCTGAATCTTTGTTTGCGTAATGTTCATTTGAGTCAACGTTTCTCTATTTTCAGTTTCAGGTAGCGCTAAAGATATGGACTGTTTCGGCGAGCGAAAACAATTTCCCTTTTTGTCCTCTAAATTTCCCTGTGAATTTCCCTATGTTGTCAAATTTCTGATTTTTTGACTTACAAATTTTTCGACTATTTCTCAATTTTAAATATTTTCTTTCTAGTTTCGTTATTTATTAATATTTCTGTGACAAAATTTCAGGAAATATTCATTTTTACATACTTTACAAGTATAACAATTAAGCGAACGTCAAAAACTAAGGAGAAAAATATTATTTGTCAAAAACTGTCAAATAAAGACATGCGAAAAATTTTTTGAGCATGAGTGTACCTGCAAACTAATCCCATTCAGTGTACCGAGTGTAATTTACGTAAGGCCCACAACTGCCTGTGCGTTTGGAATACGGGAACGGTGATTGCACAACATGTGTCAACTCATATGAACGATCCAGAACTGTTTCATGAATATTATTCCATTTTCATAGCACAGGGTCATACCCATATTTTGAAGACACCTTTATGAAATGTAGTTCAACAGTTTATCAAGGATCCAGAGTGCATTGCTCAATTGATCCCTCTCGTGCTTCAACAACAGCAGCAGAACCCAGAGGACTTACGTATATTATGCGCAAGGCAGTACATTATTGATTTTCAAGGTTTTAAGATTTCTGCCAACGAGTACATTATCCGGGAATTTAGTTTGGTTGCGTGTGATGCGATATTAATATTCCATTGCCTGTTAAAATTACCCTGTGAACGTTCCGATTTAGCTGCAGGGTACCAGCATCAAGTGGAATGGCTAACCAATACTTTGCACAGTTTAGAGTGGAATACATCCAATGGGTATAGTGTATCAAGCGTCCGCCATCTTGTTGCGCAATGTTGCGAGATGGGGTCCATCTTTTCCTGTAAGGGTACTGAAGACATGGTTGTTTTACGTGAGATTTTTCAGTTGGGAAATGTAACAAACCGTGAAGATCAAGCATGTCCTGCGTTGCGCACATTACAGTTTAAGGCTGATATTACCAACTGTACGTATCATCAACCAGTGCAAGAGTATGCATGCGCACTGCGAACCTACATACAGTTACAGTGTTGGATGAAGTTACAATCGGCAAAGGTGGTAGATTGCATATCCACATTACAATAGATATATATATATATATATATATATATATATACCGACCAGGATATAAGGTGATTGTCTTTCTTGAAATGAAACCCAAAACACAAAAGGATTAGAGGTAAAAAATATTACATTAACCTACTCTACTACATATGATCTTACAACTAAACTACTCTACTACAAAGGTGTTACAATTTACATTTCGGTTGCTATTTTGTTTCGGACGTAATGTCGAACAAGCCGATCATTCCATGTTGGGTTGGTGGTGGACAATTTGGAATTAATATTTACATTACGCACTTTGAAGAACAGGTATACAATACAAAACATACCGCATAGCAAGGAATCATCAGCTTGGTACGGAATGTCATTGACATGGTAGACTTTACAGTTTCTTTGGAGGAAATGAATAAGTGGTTTCGACGGGGGTTGAACCAGGAGATCAAAGTAAAACTCTCATCGCTGCCTATTAATATATAAGGTAGTGTACCTTCATAGTGTATTCATACCTTCATACATAGTGTACCTTCACGATACGACGGACTTAGGTTAACAATTAAGGCAACAGGTGATTGTACGATTGCAGGTATTGCGTCCAGTGCATAAATGCCACTTAATACGGATGCTGTACGGCAATCATGCAACACCACGTCTAACAGTTCATCGTTCCACATAGTCATGTTGAGGTACACTCATCATCATCTTCATCATGCACTGTGCGTACACTGGAGCTTGACGTAATGGGGGAGGGTTATATACGCATGGTGGTTCGTTTGAGACGTATTGTGCTAAATCGTGGTACTGTAGGTATTTGGCATAACACTGAGCTTCATACAGTGCACAGCGAAATGTTGGAAACTGGTGTTGGTAATGAGCGCTACGACTTGCAGGGAATAATAATTGAATAGCTTTAGGACACTGAACATCCTAGAGGTTAACTAACGTTCGTCCAAGTAGCTGTTGTAAGTACCGCTGTCTACACTGTCCATGCGTCTACAGAGTATCAATGCATTTTGTATACTTAACAAAGATACGTTGTAATTCACTGTACGCAACATCACCATCGGACCAGTCAATACCAAACACGTGTGTGGCTAGTTAATCATTATCCAACTGAATGGTGAGTGGGAGTTTACTGGGATCAAAGGGGGCTTAAAATACCCAAGTTTGCATGGTATTAGCATCGGGACTTACAATGACTACTTCTTTGACGATGTAATCCCTATCGCCGGTTTGGTCAAAGGCAGAGAAATGAATTATCGCACGCATGCTGTTGCCTACTCACTACTGAGAGAAGATACCTTGTTACACAACCTTTTATACCATTGCTGACAATCTACAACGTATTATCAGTGTATATATTACTGCCCTTATCGATCTGGATCAGGGAATCAAACTGGGCATAGACAACACAGGTGATGGATTGTGCTAAACGTTCAGTAAATCTAATTTTAATATTGACAGGAGAATCCTTAACGACATCCCATGTCGTATCGTCAAGACTATGGGTATATTGGGAATGGGTATATCTAGCACTTCCCCTCCGTAGCACCAAACGATTTCTTGAACTTTACTGTAAACATTTTATCTTTGTGTTTCAGTAATTTGGTAACAAAGCTGCTCTTACCAGCCCTGGAGGGGCCTGCTATTAGAACCGTAGCTGGGTGTTGTAGTGGCAACATGTCGCTTGCGACTAACTAATTGCTATAGTACATGCCCCTTTTATATCATCATGCTCACGAACAAGACTCCCTACACTCGCATCCATCCATAACTATATACATAGGTACAAAGAAATTAACTACACACCCACACACGTGTCTGTCCTTTAGTCATGTCTGTACCCCAAGGTTATAGCCTTATAGTCCGTTACAGTCACGTCTCATATAACCATGCGACGTTTACTAATTGTCATTTTGTGGGTCTTGTACTCCTTGGTTGAAACGATGATAAACCCCGGCTTTCTCCGGATATTATTCGGGGAATACATAATTTTAAGTTCGGTTTTTTGCGTGAATAACTCATAAAAATGTTGGAAATCAATTTCTTTCCGAGCTCGAAGGTTGAGGGTGATTCCGCGTATTTTCAAAATTTTCTTGATTTCCCCGGTTGCCAAATTGCGTATCAGGTACGCGTAATTCTTTGGTCTTAAAATAATGAAGCGGAACATTTAGTAGCCGGTAAGTATTTCATCGTTGAGGTCCCAGAGGTAATTCCGGGTGGTTAGCAGGAGTCTTTCACCTCTCTTTTCGATGAACCTGATTGAGTCTGTATCTACGTACAGGACTCTATCGTAGCCTACATGCACAATCAGTTCATACAGTCTTAATCGCGCCCATGATAATATAAATGCAGATAGGGTAACGATGGAAAATGGTAAAGGCGTGTTGTAATTCTCCACGTCCTTGTATGTGAGAACTAGGGTTCCAGCCCCGACCTGGACCACGGTGCTAACCTCATATTGAGGTGCCAGTAGCAGGTTTAATAATGACTTGCTATCTTTTACTATTTTTGTCTGAGGTAGATCGGTTCCCTGCCCGAATTTACCCAATAGTGAATTTAGAAAGAATTTTGATATCCACCTCAGACCGGGATTCAACACAATTTCTTCATACTCCATTTGAATTTCTTCATGATCTTTGTACTGGCGTATGTATTCCCGTTTTTTTCTTCTCTCACGCACTCGGGGGGAGACCAACTTGCTTCCTGTATCATCGTCAGGAAGCTATTCACGTAGTCCTTAATAAGTCCTTCTTGCGTTTCGTATTGTCATACCTCATAGATCTTATCGATTTTATATCCACAGGATATGGCTTTTTTAATTCGGAGGTGCAGAACGTAACGCGAAAGCACCGTTGATCCTTGGTGTGCCCACATTAACCGTTGTTGTGTTCTTCCATACACGCATGACATAGTCCAAACATGGGTTTGCATTTGCACGTATAGGGAAGAACAGGAATGGTGAGGGATGTCGGGGGTTCCACGGTACAGTCATATATTCCCTCGCAATCCTTCAACTCGGGGAAATCTCTCCTGTACACCTTTGGCTGAATAATGGTTTGATAGCCATAACCCATGGGTACATTGAAGTAACATCCAAATAGGCATTCAGAATCGGTACAGGTGTACAAGGACCGGAATACTTCTGATCTGCCACCCTTATACGCTATCTTGGGTACAAGACCTGCCTCAAGGTCGGCGCACTCGGTTCAAATCAAGTCCTGGATCGCTGTATCCAGCTTTACATACTCATCCCATTCGCATTCCGAAATTACAACGACCTTGAAACCTAATCGTTGCAGGTACTGCTTTTTATTATTCCAGCTGTTAAACCGTTGTTCGGGCTTTCCCCTTCTCCAAAGCGTTCCTGCCTAAGGTTTGGGTACGTACGTGGGCACCCTGCGCCAGAGGCAACCTGCGAATTCAAAGGCATAGGCTTGCGACCCTTCCGTTCCATACCCATCTAATTTATACGAGCCCGCATGGACTTCTCCTCCATTTGCTGCGTGTATAATTTCACGATTGTGCACCCGCGACATGTGCGTTAGCCACTGAAGGGCTTTTTTGCTCTGGCGGTCTCATTTTTGGTAGCCAAGTGGAGGAATAACAGGTATGGTGTCTTCCTGCAAGTACAGAGTGCGGAATACGCGCATAGCCAGGCTGACTATGGTCGAGCTGGGTAAAAAGCAATGAATTCCACCTGTACATTCTTCGATGATGTTCGAGAACTTTATAGCCGCGGCGCTCAGGATAAAAACGTCCTTTTTGCAGTACGCCAGTTGTTCCTTCTGCATGTCGATGGTGTAGTTGTCATCCTGACTACACTCGTTATTCCATTGCTTTAATGCATCGTACTCCTCTTTCTTACGACCCTCCGCGTTAAACATTGCGAAGAGTGGGATTGGAACCGTATATTTCTGGTTTTCCAGCGTGTTAAAAAGGTACGGGAATTCACCTTTTCGAAGATTGGTATCCAATCTTAGAGTTTTCGGGAGACTTGCTAGTTTAACGCCCTTGTAGGCATACGTATCCCGGAAGACAACTTCCTTACGCAGCGTCATTTGAATGGTTCTGCTCCCTTGGGCAATCATATGAATGTCCTTGACTATTCCTTGGTCCTCTATCGCTGTTCGTGCCGCCAGTATGTTGTCATAGCAGGACGCATTGTGCACTAAACATACGGTACGATAAAACAGGCGTTGTTCCTCCAGTACGTGCTCAACAAACTCACTAATAGTCTTGAAAATGAAATCGCGATTACCCCCATTTTTCAGATCCAAGCAGACCATGCATGAGGCACCACTCTTCTTATCTTTACATTCCTTACACCGTTGCGACGCGCACACAAGATTGACTTCGTGTAGGCGGGCCCCCTTCGCGTCCGGAGCAAGAAGTAAAGTCTCCACATCATAGATAATATACAAATATTTATCTACCCTTTGCATGTCCATTTTGCTAATGAAGCACTGGTGCTGTGGGAGTACGTGCTTCTGGCCAACTTTATAAAAATACTGACCACATTCGTGAGGGGTTTTACGTTGCCGAGTGTCTATCGGGGCTATGCAGTCGGAGCATTCCTTGTGTTACACACAGCCCTACCTTTTTGAGCCTTATTATGATTCGTGATACAGGCCTTTGGGGGAAATGTCCTACGGTATTCCGTGCATTTAAATTGTCCCTTTTCCTCATCTTTAATGGTGTGCTAGGCTTTGCAATACGAGCATGTGTACTTGCATCTATGACGTAGCTTATTATAATACCCCTGCAGACACATGTCGCAGTACCTCTTAACGAGATGGTATGATGTAATATAGGTGATCATACTGTAGTGCCCTTAACCCGTTTCCTCGTCCTTCATGTACTGGATATAGAGTGGGCTTTCTGCAGGAGGACATGAAAACATTACTCTCGCTTCTCTTGTATCCGGGTTCCTCTCATACTATGATTCTGTACTGCGGACCCAAGTGTTGTTGAAACAACTCGATTTTTTCTCGTCCGCAGCCCCCTTTTGCCTCCACATCAATTCCTGCTGCTGCACACAGACGTTGTGCTTCCCGTTTCCAGAACCCGGGTCCAGTTCCTTTATGTTTCATATTCTCTGCCTTCCTCTTTTTCTCTGCCTTACTCTTTTTCTTATCTGCGCGGGGCCTTCGCAAAAACCAACGCCTGTGGGAAGCATATTACCGATTTTGGATGTGACATGGTGTACTTAGAGAGGAATCGAGTTTTTCCAATGATTCGTTGGCGTTGTTTCGTTACTCTTCCCATTCCCGTTAACATGTCCACCCACTGTAATATTATCAGCACGTGTCCAAAAGAAAAGTCTCATTGGAGTTGAGAAAGTTTTAAATAGCTGATAAAATTACAGCTGAGTTTAGTTCATCCCGTTTCCGCCAGCCTACGTACATCGCTCTGTCAATCTCGGAGGCAGTACTCTGGATCGTGATTCCAACGTACGATGTTGAAGGGACGTCTGGCATAATGTTAGCTAACGCGAATTGAAGAGTTCATTCACATATTCCTCCGGATCTGCAACATGGCCCCTTCAGGGTCAATCTCAATGAATCTCCCATCCATACAAAAGTGAGGGAACGTACGGCTTTGTCTTGAAATAATTTTGAAATTACCATTTGCTTGCGTTCCATACCCAGCATGGTATTAGCGGTGGGGGAACAAACGTTTCCCATTCCGGGACTGCTACCTGTTTCTTAACATGTCGTTTTTCTATTAGAGGCTCTGTCTCCCTAAACGTGTTAGCAGCGCGTGACGGGTCTGGCTGTACGTTAATATTATTTGCGTCATCGTACAGTTTGGCTAACATCGGTTCCTTTGTTTGACATGCCGCACCTTGATACCCTGTCCATGTGTTCCCAACAGGAATAGGATACTCTCTATGTCCAGTTCTCGAAGAGTTAAACGTACAGTTCCTCTGTATGTAAAGTTTCTCTTACGCTGGATTCGGGGGTGTACTATCCCTCCCAGCTGTGGTGGGTTGAGCACCCCCTACAGTGCGAGACATAGTTTCCTCCATATCCAGCACTACCAGTTTCTAGCATGCGTTGCCGTTCTAGCTCTTCCATCTCCTGTACCCTTCGAAGTTCCCAGCTCCAGTTTCTGTCTTAGACTTTCCTCCTCCTCCTCATACCGCCTTCTTTGCTCCGCCTCCCTCTCCCTCTCAAGGGCAACTTCCTCGTCAATAGATGAAAGAAGCGCGTCAACGGCCTGTTCCGCCAGCACCTCCATCTGATGGTGCTGTACGGGTGTACTCTGTGTGTCTACCCATGTAGGCTCTGGCACATCCCTACCGTACCGCAGTGGGGGTGTTGGCGGATTGATCCTCAACCAATTCCAAAATGCGTATTCCTAGGTTTTTCCTCGCATTTGGAAAATGGTGTTCCGGTTTATTCGTCCCTCCCCAATTTTGCCCACATAACACAACTCGTAAAACCGACGTTGCATATATTCTATATGCGATTCGAAATCAACCGATCGCGCTGCGTACAGGTCCAACACCTGCCACCCAACTGACATAGGTGTATTAGTTCATTTACCTCGTGCCAGGAATACAGTAAAAGATTATGTATAAAACGGTACCTTGCCTCGGTTCGCAACGTGCGTAGTCCCTTGGCCTCGCAATACGACAGGGTGCGCCAGGCTTGCACCCACTCGTTCGTCGATTGGAGCGCCCGATTTTCGAACGCCTCCAGCATTGCTTCGATAGGTTTCATCGTGTCTGCAAGATATAAAGTAGAAACAGCACTTTGAGTTACACAGAAGCAAAGAGCATGTGCTTTCAGTGTTGATTAGCTTCAACTTGGTATGTAGGTTCTCTACTAATTTTTATATATGTTCAACATGCAAGATGTTAGTATTATTGTTCATGCATGTTGTTTTCTACGGTCTTACGCCTGCCGGTGCTACACTTCTGGATGTCATGTACAGGTCTCCTGCTTAGGCGGTATACAATTATTTTCGTGTCTACTGGTTTTCGATTACTATTTCTAATACTACTTTGCCTACTATATGACGTGTATAGGTAGTTTTGCTCTCGTGCATGGGTAGTATACAACTATTTTGGTTGTTACTGGTATTCGAGTGCTACTTTTGCTACTACTTTACCTACTATATGCCGTGTATAGGTAGTATCGCTCACGTGATTGGGTACTATAAAACTATCTTGGTTTTACTAGTATTCGATTACCGTATGTCGTGCATGGGTACTATACAGCTATCTTGGTTTTTACTACTACTACTACTACTTCCAGTGTGATGCTAGGTTTCATCGTTTCCACATACCTTATTATCCTTTACTGATTGTCGTCTCTACTCGATTTTCTCTCTCTGGTGTGCTGGTTATGGTGTTCTGCTCGAGGACTGTTGTCACCTGGAAGCGATGGAACGATACTTTAGTCTATTATATCGGCTTTTGTGTTCGGGTTAGTTTTATTGATTTTTTATTTTCTCCGTAGGTATGTGAGTGAACTTACATACCTTTACGTTATTTTCTTTCTATATCATTCTCTGAAGACACGCTCTACTGGGATTCCATTCCTACTACTAGTAATACTACTTGCAGTCCTATCGTATGATTTTCCTTTGTTTCCACGTACCGCATTATCCTTTTCCGGGGTCCCTTCTCTACCTGGGTTGATCGGGTTCTCGTACTACTGCTGGTGTCTTACTCAGGGTGTTGTAATCTAAAACGGATGAAACCATACTTTAGTCTCTTATGACTGGTTTTGTGTTCGGATGAGTCACAGCTTGTATGCATCTCTTTTTCTTTTAGAACTACGTAGCTGTGTCGCAGGGCGTACGTACCATTACGTTGTTTTCTTCGGATCTTGACCTTTTTGTACCCGCTTTCGTAAATGGCTTTTATCGCTGCCGGCTCCGCTCGGTGTGTATTTTTCATCTTCACTCTCAAACGATACCACACAATGTGTTTTACAGTTATCTCTCGTACTACATCTTTAAATACATAGCTAGCTTTTTTATGTCTTACTACTAACTGTCTATTTGATTTTTGATTTTTTTTCCTTTTTATTGCAAATTTTGGGTTCATTGCTTTAATACATTTTTGCTTTCCACATTGTGCTTTTACGTTATGTTGCAACATTTAGCCCTCCTCCTTGTCCCCACTCCGTAGACCCTGGACCCGTTTTCCGACGTTCCTCCACGTATTGACCTAGACTAGATGTGTAAATACGTCACTCGGTCATTTATGACAACTTTTGAAACAATCGAATCCGCCTATCTTGAATTCGGGTCGACCTAAGTTCTAAGTACTATTGGTTTCGTTCTCGTCAGGTACCATCTGTCAAGTTTTCGAATTTTCTCGAAATTTGACACTTAAGACCCTCGTATCTCGACAACCTTTCAAGCTAGGACAAAACGGACCAAAATTTCGAACCCCTTGGCAACTCAAAAAACCTCGTACGTTTGGTCTTCTGGACCTATATACCAAGTTTCAACGTTCTCGGACCATTTCCTTCTCCCTGTTAAATGATTGCTGCGACGATACTTTCAAACTAGCCCTTCACTGGTGCCAAGCCATCTTCTACTTTGCGCTTGCTTATCGGGCTGTTTTCCTTCCCACCCTCCCTTTTTCGACAAAAAATGACAACACCGGATTGGCCATGAACGTCTCATTGACTTCAATTCCGTTTTACGACTTACTTATATCTTTAATTACTACTCTCTACTGGTTCCAAGCCATCTTCTACTTTGTGCTTGCTTTTCTGGCTGTTTTCCTTCTCGCCCTATCTTTTTCGACAAAAAAGGCAACAACCGATTAGCCATGAATGTTTCATTGACTTCAATTCCGTTTTACGACTTACTTATATCTTTAATTACTACTCTCATTACCACTACATTTTCTTCCCTATGTCAGGCTAATGTCCGGATGGTACCTTCAAACTAGCCCTTCCCTGCCTTCATTCGGTTGTAACTAAATCCTAAGGACGGGTCCTACAGTTTAACCACAATTTCCTCGGACTTGCCACTCAACAAAACTCGAACTTGGGACCCCTTTATAACAGCTCGGTACCCGTTCAATCACTTCTCAATCCTGGGTGCAACACTAATTCCGACCATCCACTTTTCAATTTTTTGGTACCATCCGCTTTCTAGAATGTTCTATAGATCAACGCTCGCTTCGGTTATTATTATTATTATTATTCTGATGCTAAGCTTTCTACATCAGAACTGATGAATTTCTGTACAGTCACCGTCCTAGGAGGTCGGTAATTCGTGCAGGCCTTCTAAAACATTCTACAAATGCATTGTACTTCTTATTGTCAGTAATTTAAACTAATTGCCAAGTATTTTCTCCTATATTCGGAATGATTTTGGTCGAGCCTTAATATGAAAATTTTAAAATTCCTTTGTACGACTAACATTAACCGAGATCTGTACAGGAACTCTTTCCGATAGTTCATAAGTTGAAACTATTTGGTATCACATGGACAGGTCCAACTAATGACATAGCTTACATAAATTGTAATTAGGCCATCAATAAACATTATTATATAACAGCAAGCACGTTGTTCAATAATATTATATCTACGCCCGCAAGATTAGACAATATTGAGCATAAACGAAACTCACAATGTTAAACCTGTAATCAACTTCAGAATATTATCATATTTTACATGAATAAAAAAGTTAAAATAGTATAGGAAGCATATAGTTTAATGTTAGCGGGAATATTGCGTATATCCCTATGGTAATTACTGTCAGTAAATTTGTGCAAATTCCGAACTTTTTTTTCGCAAAAAAAATAATGCGGAAATTTGGGCTACGGCTAAAAAATTCGGTAAATATTACAAAGAACGGGTAGGTATATTTACAAAAGAGATGCATTTAGAATTCCTCATATTACAATACTTAAAGATTGTGACGAAAAAACATATATTTTCATTTTGCAAACTATATATCAATACTAGATATACCACAAAGAAACAATAATATAAATTGACAGATAACAGATCAAAATTATGTAGGAATAGAAATGTAGAATTTCGGTAAAAGATTACGTTGAGAATCTACAAATAATTTAAATCTAGTAAGGAAATATAAATGTTATTGAGATCTAAACAACATTTATCTGTAATACTGAATAATTGGTAATAAATGTAAATTTGTGATAAGAAGGTAAGATTAAAAGGGTGCATAAGAGATAATTTAAGTTACGATAACCAGGTTCGGTTCTCTTTTTCATTATACACGATAGAGCATGACTATAAACGGAAGTTACGTTTCACTACACACAATATATTTTTTGTACATTCACTCATCTGAAATATTATTCAGTGAGCAGTTCACACGTTACATAACTTCAATTTTCTCCGCGAGTTTACAAATATTTGTGTTATTTTCGGTTACTTGAAAGATGAATTGACTGTTATTAACTTAAATTCAGTATTATATTCTATTTTATAAACATTATTTTCAGGTAATTGGAAATGGGAATTGAAAAATTCCTATCTCCAGAATACTTATTTCGATACCAGGATCACTTTGGAAAACCCTAAAGTGAATAGTTTACACTTTGCTTATTTTCGGTTTTGTCCTCGATTTTACAATCATTTGTACTTTCAAGCGCTTGTACCTGTGAAGATTATTAATTGAGTGGTGTTTTCATAAAACTCATTTTGTACAGGTTTCTCAATTTTGAGATTATGATATTTCTTTATATTTGGGATTCGTAGAATTGAATTGTGCTATCAGAATTGGGCTAAACGTAATAAAGGAATACCAGTTATTTCGTTCATTCTAATTCTGATATCACCATTCAATTCCACGAACCTGAAAACAAATAAATGTCAACATCTCAAAACTAAGTAACTTATAGATAACGAGTTTTGTGAAAAGGTCTCTCAATTTTACCTGATATTTAATACATTTTCAATGCAGAAGGGTCTTTTTGTTATAGATTCTTCAAAATGCATTCTACAATGGAGTTTAGGAAATCATAACATTAATTTTTAAGACTTAAAAATCCGTTCCCTACTAACAAGGGAAATGTCACTCAGATCACCTCGAAACTCTATATCAAATTTTGTATACAAGTAGGTCAGCAACAAAGAGATTACCGAACCAAAATTTAGCTGGCAGTTTGAACTGCAATGACTTTGAATAGAAGAGTAAAGCTTTGACGCGGTCTATCTTTACAGTTGTTCTTCCGTAACAGCTAATTTTATCGGTTACAATGCGTTTCTGAAAACTTGATACAAACAAATGTTACAGAAAATTAACAGAGCTATCGGATAGCCAAGTAAATTAAAATGTGTAGGGACCTATGTGTGTTTCATAGAGCCCAATTTTCACTTTTCAAATATGAGCCCCCGATATTTATTGCAGATATTGTATGTACGAAAGTAATAAACAAGAAATTGTCCTGCTCAAAACTGTAGGATGAGTGTCCTGGGAACTACATGCCTAAGGGCAGATTGATGGTAAGAAGTAGGCGAGAATTGTGAGAAGTGTTAAGTTTCCGGAACGACTAAATATCTCGGTTAGAATGTGGGATATTTAAAATTTGAAAAGGGCGAAAGTTGCAGAAAATCAACACGCTATGGAACTTGGGGTCACTGAAAATATGTGGAAAAGAAACTTCAAATTTCGTTCACAACGAAGTCACCCCAAAGGAGATTTCCACACAAAAGGCTGGACGTTTTCTGGTTTACCTTTTTCCGTAGATACCGAATATGCAACAAAAGTGGAGGTTATTATTTACAATATTAAATTTGGGCCCCATGAGGCCACACGCAAGCCCAATACATTTTGATTAGCTATCACTTTTGATAGCTCTATTGCTATTCTGCAGATTTGTTTCTCTAAAATTTTCAAAAATACTTATTTTAACCGAGATATTTAACCCTTCGCACCCTTAATTTGCTTTCGGGCCCAGGACTCGTATCCTACAGTTTCCAGCCGGACATATTTTTATTTATTTTTCTCGTAGATATATAATCTGCAATAAAAAGTATTGTTCCTAATGAGTAAATCAATGTTAGCTCACTGGGCCCCACACATTTAGATTGGTTAGCCCATCCAGTAGCACTGATAAATTTATGTAACATTTGTCTGTTTGAATTTTTAAAAATGCACTGTGAGGTATATCTTTCTAACCGAGTACCAAATGTAATCATTTATAGTGACATGTGTGTAAACGGCAGAACTAACTTCGGTCGAAATTTTGCAGGTCGTATGTTGTTTGCCATATATTAACAAACATACACATCAACAGTATGCAAAGACGGAATAAACCGACTCTTGCATTATAGTACATAACATCTCATATGTAATGTTATAGTTATGTAATTAACTGTTAAGAAACTCATGCGGACTGTATGATTTAAAAAAGGATCTTCAAACTGCATGGGCCATCACTTCCCCTGGAGACATGCTGACCCATCTAGTTTTTAAGCTCCTCATTTCCCTAAAAGGGGAGAACTGTTCTTAATATATTAGTAGAGACAAACGGCGGACTAGAGAGTGCCATCTTCAAATAAGAACACTCAAGCGCTCGGCAGTACAAAAGAGTTCAACTTTACATTTGGAAACATGCTGACAGTAGTCAGCTACCAGAAAGACAACGATCATACAGTTCGGTGAGTGTTAATGGTGCTAGAGAATGTCAATAATATTCAGAACGAGACTAAACCTATTTTCTGAAACTTGTGCCTATTTTTCTTAATCAGCTACAACCTATATCCCAGTTCCTTGTACCTACATTCACAGAACGATACGTAGTGGATATCTGACTTGCGCCAACAGACCAATACTTTCTAAACTTTCTCTATAGAACATGGCAATGCTAAAGCCACCTTGTTTTATTTTTCATATTTGTCTCCATATTAATGTTTGCCTTCTTAAAAATGCTCAAGCTTTTTCATATCTACAAGCAATTCAAGCTATGCGACAGTTATTTCTAATACAGTATATTGATATTACATATAAGAAGACATGCAGATATTGAAGTATTAAGTTATTTCTATACATCATCAAAACTAGTTACCAACAAAGTTCAGTTTGTATTTCCTTTATTTATTATCATGAGTCATTTAGATGACTAGTACAAACCGCCTTTCCGATTTTTTCTTCTCGTTTCTGTCTTTTTCTTTTTCGCCCTAATTCCTCTCTTCTATTCTTTACTTTAGTAGGTTAACTATTTGATGACATATTCAGTTTGAGATCAAGTAGTCACATCACCGAAGTCAAGCAGCTCTGGGTCTGGTCCGTGCTTGGACGGGGGACCGTTGCAGTACTTCAGATGGTCTTGCCTGTGCGGCGTCCACGTAGCTTCGTGAGGAAAATTGGGGAGCTACCTGAATAAAGAGGTAGGAATCACAGTTGAGAGTTTCGGCTCTCATCTCCCAACATGTCTGGTCAGTGTGGGGGCAGTAGACCACCTCCTCCCTCCGGGAGAGGCCTCATCCAGTAGTGGATTGAATATGGCTGTGCATTATATATATTTATATATATGTGTGTGTGTGTGTTTGTGTTAGTATTGTAGGTCATGAGTGTTTATTTTATTACATATTACAAAGTGTAGAATTCCATTAGGAAAATTTTGTTCTACCATAGCATTAACATTAAAGAATAGTATACGACATGCCCAACACAAGAAGTGGAAGGAATACAAGGGAGGAAACATCTGAAACCCTACCCATACCCCGGGCTGAACCTATCCCGCCAGATTATACACAACGGAATTTCACGCTTATTAGACAAGTTTATAATTATTTCTTATTTGTGGTCCGCCTTACCACCCCTGCCTCTTCGCACTTTCAAGGACGTGCATCACGTACATATTTGTACTTCTCAGCCTGGGGCAGGCTTATCCCTAGAGATTGTTGGATTGTATAATCCACCAACTTACAAAGAAGGATAACATTTGGTGAATTTCTAGCCAAATTTGAACCGATATCATAGCTTAACAATTGGTCTGACGCCGAACAAAACTTAGGTTCGGTGTTTTGCTCACTTCTCTTCCCTTAGATATTTTTCTAAGCATGCATAAAGAAACTGAATACGACAGTATGACATTTAAATAAGTGACAGATCGTATAATTTGCGAGCTCCGTGCTAGCAACCAATTCATGCAGGTTGATATGCTTCTAAATTCAAGAACTTAAATGACACAGGAAAATCCAATACATTATTTGATTTGCAAGGAGAAACTGATTGACCAAATTTGTCAACAAATGACTATGCAAAAAAGATATATCACATTATAGTGGGCCTTCCTAAAACGTTTACTGATTAGGTTTCTCTGGAGAAATTTAAAACATTAGAAGATTTGAAAACAAAGCTTCATTCTCTCTTAAGTCGAGATTTTCTTCCACGGAAACATTCCTTGCTGGAACTATAGTCAAGTCAGAAACGCATAGCTGACGAATACATCCAATTACCTACAAGTTAATTTCAGGGAGGTCACTTTCCTCAAATAAATGCTATTATGCTGTCGGTGTCAACGCCCGCTAACATGTGTTGGACTGATACGTCACACGCACAGATAGTCCCACCGCTTTTGTATAAGCCAAAAATACAAATGCATGGCCCGCGCAGCAAGTAACGCCTTAGGATTTGCCAAGTTATGCGTTGTAAATTAATACAACACAGAACATTTCAGATGTTTATCACAATCCTCAACAGATACCAGTAATTTCTCCGAGTTCTGTAAAACCTAGACAAACTGTACAGCAAACAATACCATCTGGTGACACTTTCAGAACTATTTCTGAGGTTAGCTCCAAGTATTAGGAACATCAGCGTTCTAATGTTAAAACAGGACAAAATTATGACATATCAGTCTTAACGGCTAAGTTAACAAATTTGACATTGCAAGTTCAGAAATGAAGACTTGAACAGTTAGCACACAAAACTAATAACATGTATTCTAATCAAAGAGGTAGAACGTATCATACCCGTCCTGGATATCGAAATCCTTCACGAGAAAATTATAAACATTATCAGGATCGCACATACAACAATGATTACAGCTCTTAGAAATATAGTTATCAGACACGTAGCCAGAACGCCAGGCCCCTACGTTCAAGAGGGCGTAACACGTTCTAACATGTGTAATTCTAGTCGTAACGGGCATAGAGACCAATTTTCGCGTTAATCTAGAACATACATGGCCGAACAGGAAGAGACTTCAGAAAATGAACAGACATTAAACTAGATAAGGGTTCCATTCAATCTTCGAGGCTCCACCACCACAAAAAACACTACCACCACCGAAAATACCAAGCCCACCATTATTTAGCAAATACACAAAATAAGGCAAGTACTCAAAAACAAATAGAATGTGCATATATTACTACCGAATTAACGAAATCACATTGTATTGCTACCATAAATGCTAAGCTAAATGGTAATAATATTAGCTAACAACAGCTAATATTGGATACCGGTAGTACTTTGTCGATAATTTCATATTCTCAAATCCCAAAGAATGACAAAACTGTTAACATAAGTACTGCTATCAGGTGCATAGCCAACCAGATTCTTTATTTTAAGGAAGGAGTGATTTTAGATGTTACTATTAATCAAACTACATTTTCGCACCCATTTCATGTAGTTCAAAAGAATTTCGGATGTCCTATATTAGGAACTGATATGCTCCCACATTATAATACTAGGATATCTTTTGTAAATAACAACTTTAGTTTTTGGCCAAAGTCAGAACCAGTTAGGTTTTCAAATAGCAAACATAGCCAGTAAGCAAGATGATTAATGTATATATACAGAAACAGAATAAAGATAGCTTAGGCAACCCTTGCAAATGTTCCAGGCTTCAACCATATTCATCAGTTTTTGTGCCTTTAAGAATAACAGTTAACACCAAAAACTCTGAGATATTTTTTGAACCAAATAGTAAGTTACTGCGGAAAAACAATGTTATCATACTTCCTCAGATTATATCAGTAGCACGCCGCATGCTTTAATTATTAATTGATGCAATAGAAGTGTATCTTTACGCAGAAAAAAGTACTTGGCAGAATTGTTACGCAATTTGAGTTACAAAATTTGAAGGGCGAACATCAGAGCTGACTACATTAGAAGTAACACAGCCACTGGATGAAGAACTACAGAAACGTCTACATGAAACTGAGAAGCTATTTGACGTCTCTAAATTTCAGATTTCATGCGAATTGTCTAACGAAAAGAAAACAATGGTAGAAAAAATACTGTATGCCATATGGCCGTATTTCTCGTTGGACATATGCCTCATTAAAAACTACAAGCAGAAATTACATATAGAAAAGAACATAAAACTGTTCGCATGTAGGTCCAAGGAAATTCCACTAAATATCATTTCGGAAATTAAGGCCCAGGTAGATGCCGTGTGTGAAGCTGGCGTACTAAGTCCAGGTTTATCAGATTACACATCTCGGGCCGTAATCGTAAGGCGACATTCAGGTTCGTGGCGCATCTGTGTGGATCTTCGCCATATTAATTTATATTTGTATAAACCTGCAAGTTAGTATGAAATCAGTAGTGTATAAATTGGAAAAATGTCGTTATATGATCAACTTAGATGTCAACAATACATACTACTCTGTTCCTGTTGATGAAGACTCACAGAAGTATCTAGGCTTAAATATCTCACCTGTTAGCTCATTTTTGATGACTCGAAATCCTATGGGCATACTTTCTAGTGCAACCTCACTTAGTTATGTTATGAATAGCCTTACGAAAGATTTAAATCCAGAAATTATTACTTTCTATGCGGATGATTTACCCGTTCATGGAGATGATTTTCTTACACTGCTGGAAAAACTTAGAAAACTGTTCTTAAAACTTCGAGAAATTGATATTCCTTGATCTATACCCAAGGCAAAATTGTCTTGTTCACTTTTGTGTATTTTTAGGGTTGATGTAAATCAAGAAGGAATCAGGATTTCTAAAAAGATCCGTTCAGCTATTGTAAGTTTTTATCGCCAACAGATGTGAAATCACTTCGTAAATATTTTATTTGTGTAATTTTGCTAGAGACCAAATATCCAATTATGTCGAATTAATTTCACCGCTAGTGGAATTAACAAAGAAAGGAAAACCTTATAAGTGGTTGCCAATACACCAAGAAAGTTTCTTTGCTCTCAACAAATCACTTGTAGGCTGTTAGCCATGATGCATTTTAACCCAAAAGCACCAATTAGAATGTACTGCGATGCGTCTTGCAATTCTTTTAGCAGGCGGAATTTTTCCGCAAACTTAAATGAGTAAGCAATGGAGACCATTAGGATTTTGTTCAAGTCGTTGCACACATTCTGAGAAAAAACGTGAAACATATGAGCGCATAATTATACACATAATTTTGCTTTTCGTAGAGCCCACACCACTCCCGATCCACATGGATAGCTTGCTAGATCGTTTACTTTTCTAGGAGAGTACAGCTTTACTCTACGACATTGCCCGACACACGAAAACTGGATAGATATATTCACTCGTAACATGGATCAAGATAACCAAGACATGCAAACTGGATCTGGTTTGCTAGTTTACTGAATCTTCCACACAAAATAGCTATTATCACAAATGAAGCACAACGAGAACAAGTAACAAATTTGATGGATACGCATATAAACACATGGAGTAAAGTTACTGAGAATTTACAAAAAGAAGAAAAAGAAGATAACACACAATCACAATTTATTGGGCTACTTTTTGAAGATCTGAATATCAGGTCAGCTCAGAGGCAAGACCCCTTCTTTAAGAACATTATAAAAACCCTTTTAAATCTTAGTCAGGAAATGGATGGAAATTTTTTGAGAAATTCCAAATATTTCAAAATATTTGATTGTGTTTTATACCGTACGCTACCGAAAATAATAATAAGTGTAATGCAAAACAGCCTTGTATACCAGAGGATCTCAGATCATCGTCGTTTGAGTCAATACCTTGTACCAGAACTGACAATCACATTGGTTACTGAAAAACCTACCTCTCAGCATCTAGAAAATATTACTTAAAAATATGAAGCAATACTTGTCAGCACGTATTCTCCAGTACATTGAATGTCAGAAGAACAAAATTGTCACACAGTTAACTCATAGTGAACTATTACATTTAGAGATACCTCCTGTTGTTACATTATATCAGTTAGATTTATCCAAAAATTATCTCGAGTCATATGACTGCAACATCCATATTCTTTAAGCTATATGTGAAGGTAGTCGAAATATATCTCAAGCCGTACCAGATATTAGTGCCAAAACAGTATTTAAATTTATTTACAAACAAATAATACTTCGATTTGGGATACCGATGACTTTAAAAAGTGATAGATAAATGTCATTAAGTAGTGATCACTATATAGAACTATGTAACCTGATGGGTATAACTCCATACAGATGTTTATCATACCAGCATAGAGCAATAGGAAATATTGAATTTACATATAACTTGATTGAAACTATGGTTAAGACAAGAATGTTCGAACAAGAGAATGATCATCCTACATGGGATTTACACCTCGATGAATACATATATTGTATAAACCAAATAATAAGACCTTCTATGGGTTACTCTGTCAATTATATAGCATTTGGGTTTCAGCCTAGAGATATAGCAGATAGCAAATTTGACATGGTTTGTGAAACTTCAGATAATGTCACTCGCCCTCAAGATATGCAACATGCACGGCAACTACAAGTCAAGAACTTGCAGCTTTACCACGAAAAAGAAAATAAATTTTATGACATGCGGCATAGACAACACGAGTACCATCTTAATGATTCTGTCTTGGTCTATAATCCATCATTTCAAAAGGGGAACGCAAAAGATTTTACGTTTACCATTTCAAGGATCTCGAACTGATGTTAAAAAGCTCCATAACAATGCTTATCAGGTTAAAATGAAAGATAAGCGCGGAAACTGGATTATAGAAGATATTGCTATACAGCGATTACGTCCTTACTATCGCGATATACAATTTTTAGGGAAGTATGGTGTCGAACACACAGCAACGGATGAGAAAACCACTTAAAAAAGAACAGAAAGATGAAAAGTAAAAATTAGTTTTTCTTATGTTTCTCATCAACTTTTTTTCTTCTTCTCCTTCTCCCTTATCTTCAAACACTTTTATTCCCTTCGAGAGATGATTTGAAAGAACAGTCGAGTTATTCCCGATGTTATAGGAATACTGACTTGATTAAAACATTGGAGGAAATGCCTTGTTTTTCCATATTTCCCCCTCACTTTTGAATCATTTATCGATTTGATTAGAGGTACAATTTTTATAACTTAAAGAACGTCCTCCTCTATAGAGATACATCAATTTACATTAAAGTTTTTCGTTACGAGAAGTAACAAACATTGAACGCATAGATTCATTTACGTTTGATGTATTTTTTAAGTTACAACAATGTGTATTTATTTATTTAAAAAAACGGGAAGCTCCAACTATTTTTTCCTCAAGGTATTTGCTATGAATAAGCGTCTCCTTTAACGTATATATAGAGTATTACTAATAATACAGTAAGGTTTCGTTTTAGTTATGTAAGTATTTTTTATTTATTTTTGAGGTATAAAATGCTGAGTTTTCTTTTGATAAACAATGGCTCATGTAAGATGATAAGTAGCGTCAAGGTAAAATTATGCTAATTTCCTGAATCCATTCCTTAAGTTATGTCACATCTTGACGCGTTATAGCATAAACACAACCAACGATATGTGTTTCTAACAAGCATATAACGCATAGCAAAGAAAAGAAAGGAAATAAAAGTATATCTCAATACTTTCGTAAGTGTTAAATTTACAAAGTGAACTTACCTTAATACAGTTGCAATTTTAAGCACCCATCTTGAATCTTCACTTCGAAGATATGCTGGCAAGCGTCTGCATCCACGAAGCAATATATACGCTGGTGAATGTTTTTCAAATTGGCGTAGAAGCGCACTTAATTCTTAACTTACGGCGAGATTTTCAAAATAGCTTTTAATTATTATTTCGTTATCTGCTGAAAATATTTCGTCTATCATGTTGTCGTTATCAAAAGAGAAGCAAAATCACACGATTCCTTCATTCACGATATACGAGCTAATTTTAGCCACGTCACTCGCCATTCTAAACTAATGATACGAATAAAGCTTTTCTGACTGATAGGCATTACAGGAAATGGTAATTTGATACATATGTATTCTTTTTCACATTGCGCATATAAGGGAATGGTAATTTATAGCACGGTATGCTACATCAGCATTATTACTAGCAGCTAGCCTTATACAGACAACATTCAACAGGAGAACTTTTTCATTACATTTTTCTTTAATGTATTAGTATTCAGATATTGTATTTACTATAGCAAAATATCGCTGACTTTTTTAAAGGCATAACATGAGTTCAAAAGCTAAATCTTGCTCTTTCTCTTTTTATTCTAGATAAAAAAGAATTAAAATGGAATATGTATTTCTAATAACTGTATCTATAGAAGTATTAACTTTTTCCATGGCAACAATAAGCCCCAATGAATTACATGAGATAATCCTAACACATATTGGAACAACTCTGACTAGTAAAGGTTTAGCAGTAAATTCCCATACTGGTGTATACAAAGCTGTTTGTCCCAATCTCAATCTACAAACAACTTACCCGTCCAATGAGAATTGTATTGATTGCAGTGAAATCCGACAGGATATCAAGAATCTTGAAAAAGCTTTCTTTCGTAATATCGAGGATTTAAGAAATCAGCTACCCAATCTCTTGAATAGTACACTTACTAAACGAAACTTTCTTTCTTTTCTAATTGAAATAGGATCTATTGGTTAATCTTTGAAAAATTTATTTCAACAACGTCGTTCAGCCTCTTCAGTAGAGCAACTCAGCCAACATGAGAAATTGTTGACCACAGAGATAAATAATATCAAGGATAGTTTTAAACAGGAAATTAAAATTGTTAAGAACTTAGTTCAAGAAATAAAAAGGACCTTTTTGGGGATGCAAACGCACATATTGAAATCATTTTGTCCGTTAGCCCAAGAAATACGTAAACTTTTGGCATTATATGGGCATTGCCTAGCCCAAAGTGAAATTAAACAATTTATGTCTCATGTTTTAACAAATAAACTTTTTTCAAAAAAAAATAGCAGAAGATCAAGCTTTAAAACTCGTTTCAGAACGTGAAGTACAAAGGCACGCTATATACAAACACGAATTAGGTTTATTATACACAGTTTCAAAATCATTTTTGGTTTCTTTCAAATTTCAAACTAAAAACGTTGACCTGTTGATGCAAGTCCTTTTGATTAAACAACCTCATTGTCGACGCTTCTCGAAGTTGTAAACATGGGATTTTTATATCAAAATATACGAACAACTATTTCTCTCCCTCGCTTCTTTTTTCATCAGGCAATGAATTCCTGGAAATTGAAGAATATTTTTGTTGATTTGAAAAATTATTATACGTATGTAAGGCACACAGTTTCAGACATTCACGAAAAAGCTAATTGCATGACAGAACTGGTGCACAACCACTCATTTTCTTTATGTCAACTTCAAACTTTTGATTCTAACGCAGATAATATATACAAATACACAGACGCTGGTATAATAGTTTCATCTATCTAGGCTTAGTGCCTTTTCATAGAACATACAAATCTGAAACCGGCATTTCTCATAGGAAGCCGTATGAAAACACTAAGAATGCTTCGATTTTCTTTCACTACGACGAATTTAGGCATATAATCTTCAAGGATCTTACCATCGAAATTACAGATACAGACGGCGACCCATCACCTAATTCTAAATACCATAGACATACTCCAATCCCTTGTAGAGAATTCTACCATTCGTCAATTGGACAAACTGACTGCGCAACTAAATTCGATAAAGATTCAGAACAAACAAATTCAACCTTTAGAGTTTGACTTATACAAATATTCTAAATTCGATAAAGATTCAGAACAAACAAATGCAACCTTTAGAGTTTGACTTATACAAATATTCTAATAATCATAATTGTAGTGCTAATATTTCTTTTAATAGCTATAGCATTGAGATATATGTTCTATGTTATGTCTAAGAAAATCAGAGCTTTAGAAATTACCAGGTACTAAGTTTTTTTATCTTCTCTATTTTTTCAGAGAAGGACGATAAAAATTGCTTTGCTAATCCTGGCAACAAGCTTAACATGCTTGATACTAATTATTCTAGCCTTCAAAACTTAAACAGAACAATCTCACTCAGCAAACAACGAACAGTTAGGTAAATTACGTCATGGACTTCACAATAGGGCTTCACAGAGAAGAAATATTTCCAACACATCAAATGGCTTCGTCCAAGAGAAAACTTCATACAACACCAGAAGAACTAGCAATGCTTACTTCCATCATGTGTTAGGTGAAACAGGATATGGAATCCTACAGTGGAGCAGCAAAGTGTAAATGCATACAACCAAGAGATCTTGTGTATTAATCTATTATCGTTTTTTTACATATTAGTGTGGTTAATAGTGTTATTATTTATATATATATGAATATTGAGATTACAGAAGAAATCCGCTATTGTACAACATTTTTTCTTCCAGAATTAGAGACTTACAGATTTTGTCTATTACTCCAAAGTTTGACCTCCTTCTATATACGTATATTTCGCTTATGAATTTAGCGATGTCGAACGTAGCGCCAAATAATATAACGACATATTTAGATGATGTGTTTTTATACGGGAAGGACGAAAAAGAAATGCCAAAGTTACTCGAGGCTTTATTCAAGCGAATACAAAATATTGGTCTTAGATTCTCATTAAAAAATCTACCTTTATGCAACACCAAATTATGGCCTTCGGACATAAAATTTCCCTGTCAGGTTATACTATGTCAGACCATATGGTAGAAGCAATACAGAATTACAACACTCCAAAAAACATTAAACAATTACGTAATTTTCTTTACTTATGTTCATTCTTAAGGAAATTTTCCCGTAACTTTGCAACTTACGCTCATCCACTACATCGATTACTTCGAAAAAATCAGAAGTATATTTGGATGGAGTTGCATGAACAAGCATTTCAGACACTCAAAGAAAAACTATGAGAATCTCCAACACTTCGACCATATGACCCCACCAAATTACTTAGAATTTTTACTGATTGTAGTACTACTGCGATATCGAGGGTATTACAACAATGTAACAACAATGACGACCCCAAAATATATTATAATTAGTAGTCGATTGCTTACTTTAGCCGGCTATTAACAGATGCTGAACGACGACTTCCAATATATCAAATTGAACTTTTAAGTATCATTGCAAGTTTACGAAATTTTTATTTCTATTTAGTAGGCAAACATTTTTTTCTTTTCACCGATAATCGTATTTCAACGTATTTTCAAACACGGAAAAGACTACCGCCAAAATTTGTACGATGGCAGATAGAACTATAATCATATGATTATTCGCCATTTTTCACTCCTTAAGGCCGTAATATAGCAGATGGTTTGAGCAGATACACAAAAGTATTAACCAAACCATCTGGTTTTCAATTTAAAGACCTACAATGTTTTGCAACAAAAACTGTAAATCAAGTGGAAAACTTAGCAAACATCAGTAATCTCCAACGTGATGATAAATATTTTGGTGACATTTATAAACATCTTTCAGGTGAAGAAATAGGTCATCAAATCACGCAAAAACAGGCAAAATACTATGTACTTCGCGAAACAGCTTTTCAGACGGCACCGACTGCCCAATAAGGACAAACTTTTAATTTGTATTCCATATGCTTTGCAAGACAAAATATTTCTATTGCTACATGTTATACGTACTGCAGGACATTCTTCTTTTTCTCGCACATATGCTTTGGCTTTATCACGTATTTATATGCCCGGATTAAAGGTCTCTATCAAAAGCTCGTGCGACAGGTGTTTAATATGTCAGACTACTAGGAAATCTCGGGAACATTTAATACCAGTTCCCCAAACATATAAACAGTGTCCAGCACTGTCAGTTATATTCCTAGACGAAATTGGACCATTAACAAAAACACAGCGAGGAAACAGATATATAATAGTCTAACAGATTTGGGTACTAGATACCTAATAGGAAAAACAATACCAGCTCTTTGTACTGAAGCCGCTGTAGATATTATTTATAACGGCTTTATACTCCATTTTGGCGTACCGAAACAAATTGATATTGATATGGCATCATACCATAAAGCAAGAAATTCCAAGAATTTACAAGCTCCTTAGGTATACAGGTATGCTATGCACTACCTAAATCTCACAGAGGACAACAGACCTTATTGAAAGAAAGGTCCAGACACTGGAGCAATGCCTTCGTCATTTTGTTAAGGCAGATGGTACAAGTTGGGACTCAGTTTTGCAACCATGCATTTTTTCATTAAACTGTGCAATTCATTCTGTAACCGACACATCAAGTTTTTATACTATACGGAATGGAACCGAATTTGAGTTTTCTAAATCTTATGAATTTTCCCTATGAAAATATTAAAAACGACGATCGTATTCGATTATTAGAAACAATACGTGAGGAAGCATTTCGAAAGCTTCAGGCAAGATTCTTACAAACACGTAAAGGCCTACAACAACAAGGCAAGATTTTAGAATTCAAAAAAGCGACGCAGTTTTACTGGAAAATTTAGCCATAATACCGGACACTTCTAAGATCTTTTCAAATCAATTCAATATCCTTCAAAAGTCATCAAGCGAAATTCCGGAAATCGGTATACTGTAGAATTCTTAACTAAACATGGAACACCGAAACAACTTGAAGTTGACGTTACTCGGGTACGCTTTTTGAAAAAAACAAAGTTTGAATAAGAAATAGGAAGGGAAAAGTTAAACAAAAGTTTACCAATTTAAGATATTGATTGTGTATAATTTTCACCCAATAACAGTTTTGTGAATAATCCAGACATTGAAATATATGGTTCACAAGAGTGAGGAATGATGATCCTAGTTAAATACTGAAGTTATTTTACTCACAGACATGTGATAACGCTGAATTCTGCTAAGACGTTGAACTATATGTTTTAGGATGATGATTCATTGTAAACTTGAGAACTAGTGAATATTACGAAGTAATAAATTATCATTTTACAATATGCAATGATTATTCGTAAGACTATAATTTCCCAAACTACGAAAAAAGCAAAAAAAACTTCACGTTGAAAATTTAGCAAGAGACTAAAAATGACCACTATTAGTTTTAAGGAAACAACTGAGTTGTTTACGCGTATTTAGCATATAAGGACCATACCGACAAAGTCGTTAGAGAACGTTTACTTATAAGATTTAGAACATGTAATTTTAAAAACAAAAACTATGATCTTGATTTAATTTATTATTTAAATACCTATTATGGATTTAAATAAAGCATGTATGCATAAATCAAGTCAATCATAGACTAATTTTAATAACTTATAAGAAAATTTGAACAACCCCAAAACCGAAAACAAGTAATTGTTAAAACATATTAACCAAAAATGATACTATTTAACCTGCACCGTGATCATAGAAAATGAAATCGAAAAGCAAAAGAGAACAAACATTATTTACAATCAGGCCAAGGCATTAAGAAAAAAACCGAAAGGAAAAATTTAAGCACCACGTAAAATAAAAACAAAAATATAAAGGGAATATTTTGGAATAAAGCAAGTACAAAATTTCAATGTTCGATTCACACATTACAAATTACTAGATATTTCAATATACTTGCATTGAGATATTCAATAAGACAATAAAATATTACCCTACCCAAAACGATATAGAAAACCCATCACAAAATCACTGACAAATAGATTTTCAATTTCATTTTCAATACATTGCATTAAGATATACTAGGAAATTAAATTTTATCCAATTCGCATAATTTTCGAAAAATTCATAAATTTTTAAATGTCAAACCGATTTTGATAAACCTTACATAGCTAGAAATAGGACAAATTTTTCTCAAAGTGAAATTACAAACACGCGACGATAGGACAAATAGGACTTATAGTGAAAAACCGACAAATAGACAATCAAATCTTTATACATAATTGGGAACATTTCGAAATCATTGTGTTAGAAATTGTACCGAAATGTACGAATATTCTTAAGACTTACCTTCATTCTTCAAATCATGGTTGAATTATTGATATTTCACCATTAACGACATCAAAGACAATAAATCCTATGACACATGACTATATACAGTATATTCCAACAAAATCGGCAATAGTATTGAATACGAAACATTCATCACTTACCTAGAACGAGAAAAAGAACAAATTCGACTTTAGTATCATTTCATTCACATAATAACAACAGCTCATATCAGCAATAATAAAGATTGGCACAATAAAATTAGAAAAAAAAGAAAAGAAAAATTTATTATAATTCTAATTACCTTTAAATCAAATAGACGTAAGTCAACCTCATTCCCATCTCATTACGATCAGCAGTGATGAAGAAATTAAACCCCACCTCTTCTCTTATGATGTTGACTGTCAACATCATAGTTACATAGAATTCGGTGATACACGCATTGAATCTGGCAGGACTGTCTTCATTCGCCTCTGGGTAACACAGAGATTCCTTTAGCCTTTCCCGAACTTCGTGCCTCAAAATAAATTCGAACAATTCGTCTCCCAACTCCCCAAAAATTCTAACTCGAATACCGTGAAAAAGATCCTGAATAGAAATTAACCGTTCCCAGTACAACTCCATTGGAACCATGATTGCAACTAAATTCTAGATTTCATTAATAATTTCACTATACCTCCCTACTTTTTCAAACTGCTTTCCTTGTTCTTTTAATTCGCCAATCCGAGAACTCCTTATGATTTGAGGTATATGACTTCTAATGATCGCTTCATTAAATGACAGCAAGATGCCTTGACGACAATCACATTTAAAACCCACCCGACAACAACTCCTTATTTTTATCACACAGCAATTTGGCATATAATAATAATAATAATACATTTAATTTCTTTCCCACAAATTACAATATTTATTCAGAGAAACGAACTAGTACAATATTTGAACCTATTGATTTATTCTTCAACTGTTTTGTGACAGGCATACGCCATTTTGATGATATTAATTCCAAGAAAGAATTATACATTATTTTTTATAATTAGGAATTAAATATTATCTCCAAACAAGTACTTTGTACTTGAACTCCCTTTACGTCATAACACCGATAAAAATTATGGAAACACGCCTACAAGACGATCAATATTTTATTTAAGATCATTATTACCTCAATAGGAATAATAATCAGTTTCATTAACACCCGAACCTTCCATTTAATCAACCTCTATTTAACATCTATACCAAAAAAAGATACACGAAATACAAACGGACTTACTGTAATTATGTACCGATACGTTTTACGATCGCATACTAATAGGAATTTCTACATTCATAACACCAAAACATTTATGCCATGGAACAACATTACGTTCAAGACCGGAATATCCGAATACTACCAGTGCAAAGCACCATGACCCTACCATGCCATTTCAGAGTTGTAAATATATATTATAATTAAGTTTTACGTACTCAATATTTATCAATTATTATATGCATTTTTACAAGGTAAACCGATGTTTTCCACTGCATTTTAAAAGGTGAACATTCAGATTTTCTCCATTGCATTTTACAAGGTGAACATTCAGATTTTCTCCATTGCATTTTTCCAAGGTGAACATACAGATGTTTTCCATTGCATTTTTACAAGGTGAACATATTGATGTTCTCCATTGCATTTTTCAAAGTGAACATACCGATGTTCTCCATTGCATTTTGCAAGGTAAACATACCGATGTTTTCCATTGTATTTTACAAGGTGAACATACCGATGTTCTCCATTGCAGTTTTACAAGGGGAACATACTAACGTTCTCCATTGCCTTTTTAATTTAATTTATGTAACTGTAGAATAGATAATATAACCGCATTTAGTTTCATAGTAATTTAGAAGAAAACATCTATAGGAACCGTTGTCAGACCGAACAAACAGCCATCACTCTACGACCCCATTATATTTACAAGGGGAAAATCCTTTCCTAAGAGAAACACTTTTCTTAAAAACATGTAAAATATGTTAGTATTTAAGATGTATGTATACTTTAATTCAGAACATATATGGTTGAGTGTAAATTTATTTAAGCATTGGTTGTAAACGAAGAAACTATGCCTTTTCTTTAGTTCTATATTTTCTTTATTTCATTTTTACTTTAATTATAGTTTATAGAAAATATTATATTCGATGGTATATCATATTCATGACACCACTTGCTATTTTTATGTTAGAAACTTTCTATCCAGTTTACTATCTACTTTTCTATTCTTCAACATTGTTATACACTTTCAAGTGAAATTATTACTAGTAGATCTTTGAAATATGAAATTGGCCTTTTTAATATGCTGCGTACTTCAAAGTACAACAGAGAACACGCTTTTGCTGAGCTATCCGTTAAAGTTTACTACCATTATTTGAGATCCATTGAAACAAAATCCGAAAACGCTAGTTGCCGTGCAGAAAAATTAAAAAACTATCAACATCTTTAACTGAAGTTTCACAGCTTTGTAGTTGAAATCAGAGAAAATCCAGCCCATTCTATTTTGGACATTTCAATGAAGAACTTCATTTTGGCATCCAGATCCAGTCTATAAATTCGTTGCAAAGACAACATCTTCTCCAGTACTTTAAAAACATTATATTATAACTTCAACCCAAATATTGGAACTTCCAGAGCAGAAATTATAAACACATTCCAGATATTGGAAACCCCAGGTAATTCCAAGAAGAAGCACTAATTTGGAATAACCCCTTCAAATATATCAGTTTACAAACCCATTAGGATTAGTTACCCAAAGAAGATTGACGAACAACCCAAAATCCCATAATCCATGAAAATAAACGTTGAGTTTGTATCCCAGTTTACATCCCAGTGGAAAATTCAAAAGCGCCCGAGGTTTTATACCCGCTCCTATAAACACAGTGAAAAATCATAGTTCTATAGTGTTCAAATTATAGAAACTTGAACCCCAGTAAGTGTACTACGAACTTTATGTGTAGAAACTGTACTATTTCTAGTGTTTACAATTACCCCAGTGTTCTTTCGAACTTTTACCGGAAGTGTATGAACGATGACTAAAATTGAACGATGAATATTTTGTGTACTTTAAGTGACGCCGAACTAATTTGAACATATTGTATGGTGAAAATACTCAGTGGCATTTTCAAAACTGTACATATTAACCGCATACAGTGACCCAGTGAAACAAATTGGTTTGACTGAAGTGTATGAATAATTACAAATCATAACTTTAGACACTGAAGTGTTTACTTCGAACTTTGTGACTATTGTGTTAATTCTCGATACGAAGAATTCAATTTTACTCTATATTCAGTATTGTCATATTTACTTTCATGCTATGAGCTATGTTATTTATGATAATATGTATCTTTGCAATTATTAACCATCCAATTACCGAATTCTCCACAAAATTTCACACATTGCATTGTGGATTGTAACACTAGACCGCGAAAGCAGAGAGGAAAAAAAACACGCACAAAACGAAACATTTGTAATTGAAGTGAGATATAATCACTGAACACTTTGAAACAATAAACGTTTCAAAATATGCACTATTATCACTGTTTCACAGAAAGAAAAAAAGACACTTGAATCTCTTCCGTAATTCCCTTCAGTTGTTAACTGTGTTAACAACGTGGATACAATGCTTGATTGAGTTCACACGCAAAGCTTTCACACATGTGTACAGTGTATACTGATAAAATTATCTTACGGAATAGTTAACGTTGCACTTGTTTCCAACATTCAGTGACTGTTTCAACAGACTTAAGATTATAACATGTACGGATGTCTGTATAGACATTTTAGAAATGGACAGTTTTAACAACGACGAATAAATGTAACAATGGCAAAGACTGTAAAATATTCACCTGTTCTACAATTATGTTTCTATATATATATATATATATATATATATATATATATATATATATATATATAACCATATTTCTTTAACAATGTATTCGATATTTTCCGTTGTATACTTCAGTGTACTCATACTTTATAAAAAAATCGAAAAAAATAATTTTTCAATATGTTTATTGTATATGTATATCAATTTACTTTACTAGTAGCATTTTTGAATGCAATCTTTTATTACTCATTGTCTTGATGTTATACAGGGTGTTCTCAAAATGTTGAGACACATTTCTCTGACATATAATTTTTATCGATATAGCTAGTATATCCGACTAAAATTATTTTTTAAAGAGAGGCAAATGTGATCTACTCCAATTCACATTTATTGATTATTTTGTATTAATTTTATTTTATTTAATTTTTCATTATTTTTTTAAATAACCCTCAATTCTTTAAAATAATATTTAATATTGTTGTAAATTCTGAGGAACAATAAAGATGGCGGGCAGAGATTTTTCAACACGATCTCTTTTAGCATTGAGTATATGGAAAAACACACACAAATACGTATATTATGACGTAGATAAATCGTTCCATTTTCCTTTAAGCGGCGATCTTTGTACGGACAGGAAATCATCCGATTAGCACGTCCAAGCGTCAATATCATGAGCAATAACGAATAACAGAGTAATGAACTACTGTAACCTCAATAATTTCGTCATTTTGAAAATCATATAAAAAGGGCTACGAAGCTGTAATAGCTCTCGAAAGCCACCACGACACCAGTGGAGAGGTCGCTAGAAGGAAGCTCTGCATTTTTTTATCCAAAAGAAGGAGCATTTTTTCTCAGAAGAGCAGTCTTTTTTTTATACAACTTTATGTCATTAGGAGAACACATGTTTCAACTTTAATTTTGAGGTATGTTTCTTGGATTCTATATACTTGTGCTTGAATAAGACCCTTTTGCCTGAACTACATGCTCAGTTATCCAAGTTAGAATTTATTTCACGAATCAACCCATCTTTTCGTTTGTGCTGTAAACTCGTGTTATAAGATTGCGTGTTGAGAATTTGCGTCTTTTAAGGAAAATGTAAAATCTTGTACCTTTTCATTCCTAACATTAGAACGTAAACTATCCCGAAAGAAAACGTTATTTTCACTTTATTTTAACTTAATTTTCGTTGAACGTCCCTCTCGTAAGCGCTCACCATCTTATCTGAGTTACGCATATATCACGTTACTTAGCCCTAAATAACCAAGACAAAATCTTCAGAAATTACATTTCCATAAAATAGCGAGAGATTTCACTCCCAACGTTTATAGGGGTTTTATTCTGTTTCTTGGTTTCATCGTGATATGTTTTTTATAATTGTAATTTGTTTCTGACGTCCATCTGATATAACCTCTTCATATGAGTCATGTTTTTAACAAGTAAATATTGATGCGATAATGGTACTCTAAAATAGATAATAAATTATCATCAAAAATAGTAAACTAAACATTTTGTAACTTATATATCTGATTAAGTGATGTAATGATAACTTATAATCCGTTGATATGAATATGTTTGTGCTATTAATTTATAACATTGGACTGATTGTATGGTTTTATTTTGTTTTCAATATATTGTTATTTGTTTCTCTATCGTGCCATGTTTCTATAATTAACTATGTAATTTGACGCTCATCTTATGCATTTCTTTGCCAATGATGTATGTTTTAAATAAATAAATAAATAATATTATAGCTACGCCCGCAATATTAGGCAATATTGGGCATAAACGAAACTCACAATGTTAAACCTGTAACCAACTTCAGAATATTATCATATTTTACATGAATAAAAAAAGTTAAAATAGTAAAGGAAGGATATAGTTTAATGTTAGCAAGAATATTGCGTACATCCCTGTGGTACTTACTGTCAATAACTTTGTGCAAATTCCGGACTTGTTTTTAGGGGCAAAAAAGTATAATGCGGTGATTTTGGCTACGGCACAAACAATTTGGTAACTATTACAAAGAAGAGTTATGTATATTTACAAAAGAGATGCATTTAGAATTCCAAAGATTACAATACTTAATGATAATGACAAAAAACATTTATTTTCATTTTGAAAACTGTATATGAATAGTAGATATACCACAAAGAAACAATAATAACAATTGACAGATAACAGATCAAAATTATATAGAAATAAAAATGTAGAATTTGGGTAGAAAATTACATTGAGAAACTACAAATAATTTAAATCTAATAAGGAAGTATATAAATATTCCTGAAATGTAAACAACATTTATCTGTAATACTGAATTACTGCTGCTATATGTAAGTAGTTAAAATGAAATGGGTGGATAAGTGGACAATAACGCTTTTTGCCAAGTAAACACCCGGGTTCGAATCAGGTTGTTATCAATTTATATTTTATCACAGTTTATTTCTGTCCAAACATTTTATATGCTCATATCAGTTATTAATAATTATTTCCCACGAGATAGGTTAGGTTAGGGAAATCAGATTCGGTTCTTTTTTCATTATACACAATACTTTAAATGGAGCTTATAATATTCTAAATTGGGAACTGCAGGCATACATTACCTATAATGGCCTCTTCATAAATTCCAAACAAAAACCGAATGCAAGAAACTGGGCTTGTGATGGGAATATTATAACTATTAGAAGGACTGTAGTGTTGAATTTTTTAAAGTTATGTTTTAATAATGCTTCGCATTCAGGAAAGGAAACTAAATTAATGATATCACAAGGAGAAATGTGTCACATAACATACAAAGGAAATAAACTAACGCATTTTAAGGAAATATTAAAGTATCAACGATTCTATATTATCGTTGGCAGTGCTAACGGGTAAGGAACTTTTAGCTTTGTTAAAAAATAGGAATGATATTCGTGATCTCACCAACGTGTTTTCTGCACACTTACGTGAAACAAGCTCGAAACAGAATGGAAATGACCCGGGAAGAACGAGAAAACCTCCTAATAAGAAGTTATGTTTTAAAAATTAAACGTCCAGTAGGTGAGCTTTAAGTCTCAATATGGTTTGTTTCATTCTATAAAATATTCTTGAGATATAAACAATATTTATCTGTAATACTTAATTACTGCCACTATATGTATCTTTGTGATAAGTAGGTAAGATGAAAAGGGTGGATGAGTGGACAAGAACGCTGCTTGCTAAGTAAATGACTCGGGTTCGAATCCCGTAGTTATCAATTTATATTTTTTCATAGTTTTTTATCTGTCCAAAACATTTTATATGTTTCTATCAGTTATTAATAAGTTAGTTCCCAAGATATAGGTTAGGTTAGGAAAATCAGATTAGGTTCTCTTTTTTCATTATACACAATATTTTAAATGGAAGAGTCAGGCTTATAATATTCTAAACTGGAGACTGCAGACATACATTATCTATAATGGCCCATTCAAAAATTGCAAACAAAAACCGAATGGAAGAAACTGGGCTTGTGATGGGAATATTATAACTATTAGAAGGACTGTAGTGTTGAATTTTTTTGTTATGTTTTATTAATACTTCGCATTCAGGGAAGGAAACTAAATGAACGATATCATAAAGGCAATAGCGTCACATAACATACAAAGACAAAAAGCTAACGCATTTTTAAGAAATATTAAAGTATATCAATTCTATATCATCGTTGGCAGTGCTAGTTGGTAACGAACTTTCAAATGGTTAGTTTTGTAAAGAAAAGGAATTATGTTCGTGATCTCACGAACGTATATTCTGCACACTTACGTGAAACAAGCTCGAAACAGAATGGAAATGACCCAGGAACAACGAGAAAGCCTCCTAATGAGAAGTTATGTTTTAAAAATTAAAACTCCAGTAGGTGAGCTTTAAGTCTCAGTATGGTTTGCTTCATTTTATAATATATTCTTGAGATGTAAACAAAATTTATCTGTAATACTGAATTACTGCTGTTATATGTAACTTTGTGATAAATAGGTAAAATGAAAAGGGTGGATGAGTGGGCAAGAACTCTGCTTGCTAAGTAAAAGACCCAGGTTCAAATCCCGTAGGTGTCTATTTATATTTTTCATCGTTTTTTCTTGTCCAAAATATTCTATATGCTCCTATCAGTTATTAATAAGTTAGTTCCCAAGAGATAGGTTAAGTTAGGAAAATCAGGTTCGGTTCTCTTTATTATTATACACGATAGGACATGACAATAAACGGAAGTTACGTTTCACTGTGCCCACTACCGTTATGATCCATGGAAGAACATATATGGTCAGGAGAAGAAGCGAACCCTTAAGTTAAGAAAGGCACGTAGGAGTTTGCTCTCCCTACATGAAGGTCCGGATTATGTAGTGGATACGATACAATTCTCGAATCATGTTGTAAAATTATATTAGAATATTACAATGAAAACTTTATTATTTATGATTTGACAGATACTAACTTTCTGATAAAATGCCTTTAATTGAGATATACGTTTTTATAAATATTGCCACGGGATCTGAAAACTAAATTAGCTGGAAATGTCGGAAATCCGCCACTAGTTCCGTTAAACCAAAAGTTAATTATTATCACTTTCAAAAACAGCCACAAAGAGCGCTTTGGCAGGCGTGATACCCTCTACTTCAAGTAGATAATACATAATGAGATATGTTGCATTCATCGGGGGGATGTAAGTATACCCACGATTAAAACAAATTTACTTATTGTTAATGCTCTTTCATGTTATAAGAAGTCATTGATAGATCCAACATGTCTTATTATGGGGCAGCCAGTGGATTATCTTGAAAATGGAGCAGCATATTTTATAATTAATTATTTATTCATCTAATGTAATTTGGAAACTATGGGCAACTTAAGGTCAGTTCTACAATCGACCGCTAGACTTCTAGTTATCCCTAAGTTGAGTACGCAAAATGAGAGTTGGTCTCAACTTAGCTATGACTAGCCGTTTAGCGGTCGATTGTAGAACTGACCCCTAGTCGCCAAAACTGTATCGAGTCTCTAGGTGAGTATAATAATCCTTTTTCTTTGTTTTAGAAGCCGCATTTTGCCTACGTGATATGAACTTCATAGAAGTACCGAAGTAATAAGCACAAGATAGAGGGTTGCGCCCTAATTATAGGGTCACACATGTAAAAGTATGAAAGGAAGTGTAAAAGGATGGATGTCTAAAGGGTGTATTAATTCTTTATTATCGTTCGTTTTAATATGAACCCAAAATAATGGATATTGTTGACTTTGCTACCATATTTATTTTGATTGTGTAAGATTTTGAATTCTAAGATGAAAAGTGAGCATGACGTGCAACTGACGTTACAACATTTATAGACACAGGAGATTATTGATATACCATTCCTCGTATGGGAAGCTGCTCTAGCAATTGATGGTAGCTCTGTGCTCTATATTGATGAATACAGTGTATATATGCCAGTGAAAGGTAATTATGGTGTAACAATCAGCATATTAACGCATATATATTTTTTTATTATCATGTATGATCTTTTTTTTAATCTCGTCTTTTATATTTCGTTTCTGGTTCCAACATTTCTTTTTAAATAAACATGAAAGGATTCAAACACCGACATACATTTATTTTCCACTTTTAAACATTTGAATTTACCATTTCCTCGAACAGTCCAAGGCTACTAACGGGTTGTACTTTCGGCATCTAGAGAAGGAGACTACTTCAGAGTAGATTGTATAGCAACGGTTCGCTAATTGCCTAGGCCATTAACCATGACAGTGATTGCGCCCAGTGAAGGAAGGCTCCAGGCTGAGATTTGCAGTACCTTTCCAGTGCTCATCCGAGCCCCAGACTCTTCATCGACCAGTTTGGAGACCCGTTGTCGAAGAGGATACACTACGAAATTACTAGACATTACGTTCCAGCACTTGGGAAGAAACGTTAGAAGGAAACAGTGCCTGACCGAAAGAAGGATGTGAATAGGATGACACCCAGATGGATGACCCATCTTTCCTTTCTTCCTTCCTTTTAAAAAAACAACGGGATCGAGAGAGATATCCAAAAGCGGGAACACACTCTTATTAAGTCAGTATTGCTCTAGTCATCGAAGTGTGAAATTGTGCATTCAAAACAACAATTTCTGCCACAAGCAAGTGTGAAACGTACACTGAATTTTTTATATGTATAGTCTTTTTTTACAATGAGTGGCTAATTTACTAAGTGTGTGTGGTCTGAAGCTCGATTTCTCATTTGTTCCTGTTTTATTTGTCAATGAATTGTCTATATACAGATAAAGATAAATAAATATATATAAAGATAAATAAGTGATACGATGCAGTGTGAAGAGGGGTGCTTGTGTAAATTTGAGCAACCTAGCGGAACTCTCTGTTCATGAGCAGCGACGTTAGTGACCACCATTTGCAGCTGGATTACGCCGGTATCGAACCCCACACCATAAGGTACAAAACGTCACAGATGCTACAAGCTCCAATCAAGGTAGGACCAAACTTTTTCGTCTTTTCGCCCCATCCATATGCCTTGGCCAAGAAGCGTCGAAAGCGCCGGTATCCGGAAAGGAAAGGATACAGACTATTGGAGCAAAGATTCTACAGGTTTTTCTTGCCATTTTGTAGCCATTTCCGAAATTATTGATACAGACTTTTTTTTTAAACTAAAACTTTGATTCATGCCGAAAAGCTTTTTTTAACCTCCGACTTGTGAATGCCGAAATGGCACTGCAACTTTTAGCCATGAACGCCAAACTCCGAGTTCCCTTTGCTGAACTGTCACTTGGTTCATTTCAATTTTTCTTTCTTTTTGAAAAGTAACTGGAAAAAGTCTTAAATCTAGAAACTTAGATTAGAAGTGGGAGAAGGCACTTCTGGAAACCCTGGAACAAATCATTTTTTTCTACGTCACTTGCCGTTAATGGCACTGCTGTAGTGTGACATTCATGTCTAGTGTTTGAATTCACTGTGTGAACGTTTCGGAGTATGGTCTCCATCTTCTCCAATAATTAACCCAAAAACTCATTAGTCCTTGCTTGCCACATTCACATTAGAACAGTGGAGAGAAACAATAAAGAATTCCAAATATCCGAATTATTTAGACACTTTTCATTTTTGTGTACGAGAAACAAACAAGAAAGTTATTATATATGTATGTGTCATATAGTACTTTCTAGCATCATAAAAGTTATTTTTTCTGTTTTGTTATTGTATCTGGTTCGAAGATAAAAAGGTTGCGTTGTCTTTTTTTTTCTTCGAAAGAAACGATTGTAGCTCGCAGACCCACCTCCTCCGCTGACCGAAGTCCAGTTTCTATGTCCCGTTACGTCTGAACTATAGAGGGTAACTGAGCACTAATAGAGAACAATTTGTCAGATTCAATTTTCTGTCGGCTAAAGAAAACAAAAATATTGTCTTGTTTGGAACTTTCACTTTTTCAAACCTTTAATTAATAAAAATACAAATTTTCGTTGTCCGACGGGTTGTATAAAATTCTAATGTAATCTACGAATATCCTTATATATATTGAATAGTGTGTAGTGAATTCTTGGCCAAGTATTCAGATATTTCTTATAATGTAATTAGTTGGTATGAGTATTGATTTATGTGTGTATGCGTTATCATTCGAATATTTACAGTAGATTTGGTATGATATTTCTTGAATATATAATAGTTTTCCACGAAGTCATCTGCCTGCACATATGAGTTTGAATAAAATTATAAAATTAATAGTTACTACATTAGCACTAAAACAGCCAAATTATAAATAAGACGCACTGTTTGCAGCAGCCTTAGTGCAAACTATCGCTAGCTGATTTCCGCAATCTTATTTTTTTGGTAAAAAAAAAGAACAATCTTGTCATCAGAATGCAGCCTTCTCTGAAGTGTGCCATTTCCTTTGTTATTTTTAAAATCTTTTGTTATCTGAAGCTGAATTGTAAAAGCGATCTGTGTAAAACTGATTCTATCATTTAAATGAAAAGAATACAGGCGTGTTTAGGTAGTACTTAAGTTAAAAATTCCACACGTAAACGTCCACCGACTCTCCTCAGTCCGGCCCTGAAATCCTAAAAACAATAATAATGTGAATACGCTAATGTTGTGTAAATGTATTAAGATATTCAGACCAAAACAATGGCATAGTGTTCTGTACTCAAACTTCTATGTAATAGTATTACTGTTTCGGTTATAGATGAGCAAAGTGTTTGAGCTTTGCGACGAAACAATTCATGTTGCGTGCCACAAGTTTATTTACGGCTGTCAGCCGATTTGTTTATTAATTGAGCGGAGGTAGATTATTTGTAAATGTCACATCAAGTTTTTCGGTCAGTCTAAAATCTTTCTATAGTGTCAAATCTGAGTAAGGAAGGGAGGACATTGTAAAGGAGAAGTTGTGTGAATGATTTAATCAAATAATCTGTTCAGTTATTTTTTTTCTCTTTAAATTGTTACATCAAAAGTGTGTGACCAGAGATATAGATACTACCGCTGTTTCTGGTCTGTTCATTTTTATACCCACCTAGGGATAACATCCCACTTCATTGTTAAATTCATTGTAACTTTTTCTTTCGTTAAGTTTTCTATCAAGTTTATTCACTGTTTTCCCAAATTATCTTTTTTCATTTTTTTTGGTTACACTGATTTTTCCCTTTCCCATAAGGTGTTAAGGCGAACGTTATTTTAATATTCTCTCTGGATAGGAAATATAGAGAATCCTTCTTTTTCAGCTTTAGAAAACAGTTGAGAGTCTAAATTAGAGGATTTGTTTTGGTATGTATCGAATAGAGAATTGTCTTTTTTTAGCCTTGTAGCGCAGTGCTCCGTGGCACGACGTGTTGCATACCGTACAGGCGCTTGAACCAGCTATATTTCACGAACGCGGAAGCATCCTCTGATCCAATATACCTACTACACTTAATCAACCAGCCTCATACAGGCTTCCTAAAGCCCTGGAAGTCGTCCCGGGAAGTCTGTTTGACATTTCCGAGGTCAACCCATCCTTAAAAATTTGTATCCGAATCGGATGCTCGATGTATTTCTACACTTCTTGACCCAAAACTGATACAATGGTTACGTTGGCGGTTCGCCAGTGTTCGATTGTGGACAAGTAGACTTATAGTCCGAAAAATGTAGTACAAACTTCGATTCTTAGATTACTTGTGCAACGTATTGTATGTCTAGGAGGCCTTTTCCCAATAAAACAGAGAGGTCTTTGTATGTGATGGTTAGGAATGGATCTGAATTTAATTTAAAGGCTTAAGTTAGCAACTTTGCCTGAGGCCGATAAGTGTAAGGTAACGAAAGAGTTGCTCTATGGTGATTTGTTGGTTTGCTTAAAAAAAAGTATTTTTGTTAATGGAGACCTAGGAGAGCAATGTAGGCTGGTTATTGGGTTTTACTGTTACATAACCTTAGCATTTGTAGCTAAAATCTCTATACTGTTAGTCACATTAAGGTGGATTTTGTAAGTGTATATCTTTTTGTTTTGTTTTATGTTTTCCTGAGCAGCATCCATAAATTAGTTTTAAAACATTTGTTGGTAAGGTGCATGTTATATGATTTATAGTATTAACATGTTAACAATAGTGGTAATGTGTCCTAAAGGATAAAAGAATTCGAAGCTATATTTATTTCTGATGTTTGCAGCAAGAGTTGACTCGGGAGATTTCGTGAGGAAACCTTACCTTGTAGAAATAATTTGAGAAGTATGAATACATACTGGAGAAGTATTTCCATAAGAAGCTTTGACTTTTGATACATAGTGTCACAATTTGTAAGACGAATGATTCAGGTATAAAATTATAGTTTTGATGGTCAGTCATTTCAATCCGAATTTGGTTATCTGATTTGCTTTTAGATTTTCTCGAAGGAGGTGATCTTGAGCTAGTAGAATACGAATAGTGGGTTATTGAGATCGAGTTGCTTCTTTTATGTTTAGAAGATTTGCCAATTGAAGAAAATATTGGTCTTCGTGTAGACGGCGTGTGTTGCACAACAGTTAGTAGGTCGTATTAACTTGATGCTGTTTTGTTCTTTGGAATGTTCATGTTATCTTGGAGGATGCAAAAGGTGTACTAGACTGGATTCACGTGTAATATTTGTGGCAAATGGTCAGTGATGATATGTTGTAAGTAGAACAACCCATTTGGATAGCTATCCTGCATTATGTAGTAAGAAACTTTTCTGCCCTGAACATCTGTCTTTTTAAACGTCTTTTGTGTTGAACGACAGTTCCTTAGGATATCATATTCCCAAGTTGTTTCTAAATTTAATGCTTCATTTAGGAAAGAAATAAAATAAGTTAAACAAATATTCCAACACAAAGTGTATCTCATTTTTTAAACTTTTGAGGAAAGCGATTTAAAGAAAAGTAGTTCCATATACTTGTTAATATTCTTGTAGCCTATTTTTGTTAATAAATTTTGAAGGGCTTATCATTGAGATATGTCGATTTGAGACCAGAAAATACGCACAAAATTACGTTCCTAACTAAAAACCGCCAAACTTTCAGATACGACGCTATGTGATGGGGCTGACAAATCAGCCATTAATTTTTAATTTTCAATAACAGAGACTTTTTATAGTACAGCTGTGAATGGGCATTCAAGCTCTGATTGGTTACAATAATCGTACTGTGCTAAGATTATAAAGCTCGTCTACCAGTAACATCAATCTTTTAACATTCATGCATGAAATAGTTTATTTTCCATGTTTTCAAACACGTGAAAATGAAATTAGTTCCACATATTAAAACTATATGAAAACGGTGTATTTTTTTAAAACCTAACACTACTTTCCCGGTGAAAACCTAAACACATTGAAATTAGTAATTAGACAAATATATTTACACTGTACATGCTTTGCAAAATACAGGTGAATCAGAATGATTAAACAGTCCAGATATCAGGAACTTTCTCATTTATTGAAACTGTATAGCAACTGTAGCGCTGTGTTTAGTCTAACACCTACGTTCTTATAAGTATACCTGAATAGCTCCTCTCTGCCTGTATCAATCTACAGCCCTAATATAGGATGTATTAAAAGTCAGTAGCTATCTCAGGAAAATAGGGACAGCACGAAGAAACTATCTGGGCTTGAGATTTTGGTTCAGACACCTTGATTTATGACGAAATTTTAATCTTGTAAGGCTACAAGAACCCTTTATAAAAGTTCTTCCACCATGTTCATAACCTGTATAGCACCCTAGTGTCCGAACAAAGCAGATAAAAACTGACTTCATATTTGAGTATAGGTACCATGTTGAAAGAACCCTTACCATATTAAATTCGGGAAGATAAATCATGATATATGAGGCTATATCTGAGGTCAGTTTCTCTTGATGTACTTTTGCATAGGGACTTGTGTGCCGTATGAACCGAGTGCATGCAGTGCAAATTACTTTAAGAAAATGTTGCAACTTTTCCAGATTAAAACTTACTTACAAACCATGGTATCTAATCCCAAATTTGATCGTTAACTATTTGCGTAGTGTATGTTTAACTTGGGTTTAATGTAGTTTAGAACAATGCCAAGATCAATATGAACCAAACGAAATCTTGCTTATGTGTGGCTTTATCTTCATGTTCCAAAATGAGGTTAATTTTCATGTATTGTTCATTATGTATATTTCACAAATATCGTTTTCTTGCATTATTATCGCCGAAAACTCGGTGTTTATTTCGGCACTACATGGGCTTGCAAATACGGTAATCTGAGCTTAAGATATAGTTTATGCATTCATGTATCGATATTAAATATTTATTCATATTTGAGCTGAACTTCCTAGAAACTATTAAAATATCAAAAAATGTACTTTTAGTAATTTTGTAGTCTACTATTTTTTGGCATTTTTGCTGCGTTACATATTATTAGCCTTATAAATAGGTATAGTTAAACTTTGTGTCGAAATGTATTGCAAGTGTTTCTATATGCGAAAGTCGCGCCGAATAATTCAACGCTTATGAACGGTCGGATGAAAGTTAGAAATTACATCATTTTGCATTAGGCGACAAGTGTATTCGGTTTTCTTCAGTAATCCCTTAGATAAGCGGAGTCAACAGGATAAGTGAAATATTTCGAGCAGACTGTGAACTTGCTACTACTTATCCTGACATCCTCAAAGTAATTTTGTGGTCGAGAGATCACATGTAAGCATATTGTGTGAAAGTCGCTTTTTTCGGAAGTTGCAGTAAATCTTTTAAAAACAAACCCTACGTAAACATGTATAACGGAACAATTTAAATACGTTTCAGCCATAGAGTTGTAGAACTCCACTAGAGTCAGTACTGGTGCAACCGTCTATGTTGGTTTTAATTCCCAGCGTGGCGTAAGTTGAACATCCAACTCTTTCTCTGTTTGTTTGGCAGGAATGAAACAGCGAGATGTGCGATGCGTGGTATTATATCATTTGTATGTGCCACGCACGATATTTTTATGAAGAAAAACAATTGAGAATTCGCATTAGACTTCACCTTAGTTAAGATCAACACGTAAGATACAAACAATTACTAATTCATTTGATTAATATAAAGTATAATTTAATATAAAAATCATTTATATAAAACGTTCTTGATATTTTTCTTTTTGATCTCTAAAATATTTTTTTGTAAAATTTTGAATTTTAATTATGGCCTTTTGGCATCCAATGCTCAAGCCGAGATAGGGGAGGGGAAAGGATTCGGGAAACTTTCTGTCAGGGCCTATGTTGAAGATGCCATCCCCGTTTTCATTTGTTAAATAAAACAATATAATGTTGATACTTAAAATCCATATAAATTATTAAAAAAAACCATTACAGATACATTTTAAAATATTATACAGAAGTAGGGATACAACGCAAGTGACATGAATATTACACACACAAAATTATAATGCTGTAATTTATACAACCAACGGTTTACTTGAATAAATTTACAAAGGAAATTATAAAATTGAAAATAGGGTATGTTCACCGGTCGTCGGACAACTAGTAGTCGGCAATTTTCACATAAATATTGAAACAAGACGTATGTCATTAAAATGTACACAAAAATTACCTCTAGTTTTCGGACTGCTTTAACTTAATTTTTAAGTTCTACCATCTATCGAAAGTGACATTATATAGATAAAAAAACTGACTTCCCTGGTTAGCTTAGAAGATGCCGGAAAAGTTATTTGAGAATGAAGAAAACTGTCTCTAAATTTAGAGTAAAAGTCTTTGTCTTAAAACTGTTAAAAACGACATTGTTTATTCTAGCTTTTCAAATGTTCCGTTTTGAGTTTATATCATAAACAATACGAATAGTCATATCTATTAAGTATATTATTCTGTCTGACTTCAGGTATATAAGGTATACAGAATTCACGAGTTTTCCTCTTACCGACCAGGGTGACCGATAAGAAGCGTTTCTTATCTATTTTGGTTGCGATGTTTAATTTGTTTCTATTGTTCTTAATAGCGTAATCAGGGTGTTCCTGGTTCGATTTCCAGCGGGGACACAAGTAGTTCGGAATCCAGAAGCGGTCCCGTCATTAGGACGTTATCTTCGTGCGATGAAAGGCAATGGCAAATCACCATCGCTTCTCCTAGCTCTGAGATCTTGACATGCTCATTCCGAAAATGAAAACTGTTTGTTTCCATCACGTACAATTTTTGCACAAAATTGCAATATATTACTTTCCTTAATTTAACAAAATAAGGTGTTGTTTCAGATGTTGTCAATAGATGGCGCTGTGTAAATATGTATAAAATACATGCACTTTTATATTATAAATCTTCCATTTTGCCACTGTACGTGAATAAAAATAATGTAAACGTTTACTTTATCATGTGTTGATATACTGTTGTTGAATTCATTGGAATTTGTATTTATTTATATGCCTATTTATTTATAAATTCCCATAGTAATATTCTAAATATGTTATTTTATACAAGTTATTAAGGTACATGTACTTCATAACTTAACCTAGCCTAACTGTGGCCTGTTAATGTACTCCCGAGGACCCTGAGTAGTATACGCACAGGCGAGAAAAGTACATATACGACTGCATTGGGCCTGACGGCATCTTTACAGTGTCGGAGGGTATAAGTTAGTGCGAGAAGCAGTCATTGCACAAAGACTGATCATCTCCTCATCTGTACATATCACTAACTATCAGTCCTCGTACATCTGTAGTCAGACACCATCACACCACTAATTGACCAGCTTCTTCGAAAAACTTAGGGCTCAGGCCCTACAGCATTGAAATGTCCGATCCTCACCATCAACAACAACTAGGACAACATCGTAATCTTCCACAAACTGTTCCAGGACCACCACCGTATTCAACTTTAGGACGAACACACAAACAGCAACGCAGCCTAGAAGACATCTCGTACAATCGCTCACGATCACGTTCACCGGCTACCAGATCAGAACGCGCTACAACCGGATCTCCTCCAACTAAGAAAAGCCATACAGTCAGTGGCTCCGAATCCGATAATGATCGAACAATGGACTTCACTAACCATCAAGATTTTCCTGAATTGACAGCAGCTAGAAAACCACCATCATATTCGTTCCTTCTGACCAACTTTGATACTAAATATCAAAATACTAAAATCCTTCTCCAACAGTTCATTAAATACGTGAATCGTGACACAATCATACGACTCATACCAACCAGGAATGGCATCATTGTACAATCAACCGACTCAAATTTAGCTAACAAAATCCGAGATAAGCACAGTTTTGAAATCTTTGGAAAAACAGCATCCATGACACGTTTAGAAAACAAACCTACAAGGCTACCTCCACCACCTCGTAAGTCACCCACACTCTCAGTTGTCATCCGCGGTGCCGAACCTTTCCTAACCGATGAAGAAGTGGAAAGTGAACTTAAACTCGAGGGACATAATATCATCAAATGCATACGTATCAAGAACAAGCAGGGAGGGCCGACATACATGATCCGAATATTAACAGATAGACAGGATACCATTGACGATCTATTTTCTAATGGAGCGTACATATATAAGAAGCGCTACCGCGTGGAGCCGTCGCATACACCTGCACCGTTACCAGTTAGATGTGAAAAATGCCAAACATATAACCATCACCATACAGCCAACTGCAGTAACGAAACCAAATGTGGATTTTGCACCGGACCACATAGCACTAAATCCTGTCCAAATCTTCAAAAACCACCAAAGTGTACCACATGTGGAGATGCTCACCCCACATTTAGCTATAAATGTAAAGCACGGCCACCTGCTGAACCAGATAAACCTGAACTAATTGTACCAATTCGACCACCAGATACACAAAATCCTACCAACGCTCCAGTTACATCAGTTTTCCAATCAATCACAATAGATCAACTTCTTGCATTCCTCACCATAACGCTACAAAACATTCATCCATTCCAACGTAAACATATTCTCCAACAGATCCAATACGCTGCCAAAACTATACTCCATGTTAATTTCACAGCAACCTACTCCGGACCATATGCACATTTTCATGCCTATGCTCTCGAAACAGAAGTCTAAACACCCACAAAGCAACCATCCACGCTTGTTCCATATTATGGCTTTAATATTTCTATTTCTGAACATTCGATCACTACCAGCCCATAAACCTCTATTCGAACAACTCCTACTTGAAGAAAGAGTCAACACGTTCATTCTTAATGAAACGCATCTCAAACCAAAACAACCATGCAAAATCGCACGCTACCATACACTTCGACAAGATAGTAAAATTCCAACAATGCGTGCAAATGGTGGCGTAGCAATAGGCTTTACACCTCATGTCGCCTATAGAGAACATATCACAAATATTCCAAATCTTCCTGAGTTCCTAATCACTACCCTATACTTCAAACAATTATATATCACCATCGCTACGATCTATATACGACCAGGCCATCCTATACCTATGTCTTTCTTCACATACATCGACAATAACTTCCGTACATATATTATTATGGCCGATATCAATATACATAGTAGATCAGCCAGAGAGAAAGCAGACTTCAACAACTTCATTCAGCAACAAACCTTTGGAACGATCCATCAACTTCCCAAGCCAACCAGACCAATATCTAATACTACTCCTGACATTGTAATTACATCTGCTAACATCTCCACCCATTGCACTCTAAATGTTCTTGATCCATTAGGAAGCGATCATGTGCCGATTAAACTCACATTACAGCACCAACATCAGCCGCAAACCTCCAACATAGTTCTCCGTCCAACACTACGCTTCGATAAAGCAGACTGGAATGGATATCGCACTACCATAAATACCAAACTCGCAAACGTTCCACCTCCCACCACCGAAGAAGAACTTTATTCCACCTTGAACATACTTACCACAACATTACAAACAGCATCAGATCAGCACATTCCTACCAGTAATATCCATCCTTACCAACCTAAACTGCCACCACAATACTTACCATTAATACGCCGCTCCCGATCTTTCTATAGAGACTATCAACGTACCAGAAACCCAGAATCACTTCGCCTTCACCGACAATTACAACGTACAGTCCACAATTACATAAAAGCTTACAAACTGAGACAATGGGTAAAAACTTGTAACCACCTCGCGGATATCTCACACCCCACAAAGTATTGGAAACGATTTAACGCACTCACTGGCAAATATAGCAAAACCACATACCCATTAATACATAATAACGAAGCGCTCCACTCAGACACTGAAAAAGCCGACACCTTTGCCGACTATCTTCAAGACATATTTACACCTACTATTCCCTTCAACCCATTTCGCCTTCATCCAGCAGAAAGACTCAATACATCCTCTCCACTCCTACAGCCTAATCCAAACCACCCTCTCCCAGAACACCCGCTTACAGCACCAATCACTGTGGACGACATTACTACCACCATCGCACGCAAACGCACTACTGCACCTGGGATCGACCGCATAACATACCGCCATCTCAAAGAATCACCTCCTTTATTCCTACAACTCCTTGGCTCGATCTTTACATTCATACTTCGCACAGGATACTTCCCACCTACCTGGAAAATGTCCAAAACTCTTATGTTCCCAAAACCAAAAAAACCACCAGAAGCTGTATCTTCCTATAGACCAATCCAACTTACATCCGTATACAGTAAAACACTAGAAAAAATCCTTGTTAGTTGCCTTCACAATCATCTTGAAGACCACAACCTTCTTCCAATCCATCAAGCAGGTTTCCGACCATTTTATAGTATCAATGATCAACTTCTTCGACTTACTAATACTATAACTAACCATTATAACACCTCACTTCCATCCTGCTTAGTTCTGTTCGATCTGGAAAAAGCTTTTGATAAAGTCTGGCATAAAGCTCTCATATACAAACTTCAATTCTTCCATCTTCCAATCACTATTATCCGATTCGTTTTTAACTTCATCTCCAATCGTATAGCATACATCAGTATCAACACCAGCCTTTCCCATCCTATCTTCTTGCATTGTGGAGTTCCTCAAGGTTCCGCACTTTCTCCGCTTTTGTATCTCCTATTTGTAGCCGATATTCCTCCCCTGCCGCCAAATATACATATTTTTCAGTACGCAGATGATACAGCATTTCTAGCCATTAGCCCTACCATACAACACATCAACCGTACAATGAACACTGCAATAAGCACATTTACCTCGTGGTGCAGTAAATGGGGTCTCACTATAAACTCTCATAAAACACAAGCCATTATCTTTCTTCCACCCAAACGCAAAACCCGTATCCGTCGCAATCCAACTCGTCTTGCCCTCACTGTTCAACATCAACCCATCAGCCCCACTAAACAGGTAACCTATCTTGGACTTATACTCGACCACCAACTAACCTGGCGTCCATATCTACAGAAAATAGTAACAAAAGCTACCAATAGACTCAACCTACTAAAACGCTTAACTGGTACGACCTAGGGACTAAATGCAAACATCATCATCAATACATACAAAGTCTTTTTACGTCCTGTTCTCACATACGGATTTACAGCATGAATCGCTGCATCACCGACTATATATAAAAAAAATTACAAATACTTGAACGACATGCACTTCGAATCGCTTTCCGTGTGAAATTACCAAGCCCTACACAAGAGCTATACGAGAGAATCACGTTTCCACATCTCCTGTTACATCTTGAAACACTACGACAAAAATACATTGCAAAACACCTCGAACAACAACATCCACTTCTTCTAGACGTCATCAACTCACATACCACCATGGCTACACCACCTAGACACTCACAAACACCTTTATCTTTACTCTTTGCCATATACCACTATGTCATACCACCAGATCATCCGGACACAGCTCTCATCCAAGAACACAAGGCTTTACTCATTCCGCATTATCTCTCACCTTCATACGTTGCACTGTGATCATCAAGGACTAACAGGGCTCACTTGTCAACATCATGTCCAGAGCAACCCCTGGACAAGAAGATAACCAAGCATCTGTCCATTAACATTCCTAAGTGTTGTGTTGTGTTGTGATAATTGCACTTCATATCCATATCACTATCTCATCTCCCCTCATCATACAACACTTGAGCTAATAATAATAAAACAATGATATTAAAGATAATGACAATAACCTTATGACATGATTATGAGGAAAACTCATAATGTCCACCAACGAAAAAGTAAGTAAAGATGAATTAAGAAACAAAAGTTACCAGATCCCATACTCCCCTTAGACCATCTCCCTTCCCCAAAACTCCCCTCTACCATAAATTCCCTTCCCTAAATAGAGGGTACAGCTCTCTAATGGGTCCTAGCTGCGGCTAGGAATTTAAAAAAAAACAAAAAAACATGTACTTACTTGGGGAGTGTAGTGTCTTCCTAATTTAACGTCCAGTAACTTAAGCTAACTATTAGAAAAAAACGTTTTAATTTACTTATTTTGGTAGTGTTGTGTCTTCCTGGTCAACGTGCAATTACAAAATGACATCACGTAAATGTTTGAATGACCCTGATATTTTCTGTTTTGTGTGTGGCAGTTAGACTGTGCTCAAACAGAGACTCCCTATTACAAGTTTCGTAAAGAAAGCGTACTTGGCTTAGTTTGTTATCAAATTAGGCGATCAAGATAAATCGTCGGCACCTCACAGTGTGTGCAGAATATGTGTAAAGACACTGAGGTCTTGGACAAACGGTAAGAAGAAAGGAAGTTCGGAATACTTATGGTATGGAGGGAGCCTCGACACCATAATGATGACTGTTATTTATGTGCAATAAATGTTAAAGGATACAATGCAAAGAACAAGAAGGACATACTGTATCCGGATAACATAGCTTTAGCAATTCTGTCCGTTCGTCATGGTGAAAATCTACCGATCCCCAACCCACCAGTCTCTATGGACGTTTTTTCATCATCTAGTAGCAGTGAAGCATATGTTACATGCGAGGACGATAGCAACTATCCTAGCACTGTTCCGCAGCCGTTAACACAATCAGAACTTAATGATCTTGTTCGAGATTTAAATCTACCATAGGAGAATGCAGAAGTTCTTGGTTCGAAACACCTTTTGGTCAGTGGGACATATTACTCATGGTATAGACACCGAGAGAGAGAATTTCTTCCGTATTTCTCTGAAGAAGACGGGTTAGTGTTTTGCAACAACACTGCAGCTGTTGTGGATGCATTGGGTGCTTCTTACAACGCATCCGATTGGAGACTCTTTATAGATGCTTCAAAATCCAGCCTAAAAGGACTTCTTCTACATAATACAAACAAACTTGGATCAGTTCCTGTAGCATACTCTGTTACATGGAAAGAAACGTACAATACCTTGAAATTAATACTTTCAAAGTTAAAATACGAAGAACACTGTTGGTCTGTTTGCGGGGACTTGAAAGTCATTGGTCTTCTAATAGGAATGCAGCCAGGAAATACCCATGCTCTTTATGTGAATGGGGTAGTAGAGCCAGAGACAAGCACTGGAATGTGAGAGAGTGGCCTCAGCGCTGTGATTTCTCTGCAGGTAATACAAGTGTAATGCACACTCCACTTATTGATCGCAGTAAAGTTTTACTTCCACCACTCCATTTGAAACTGGGGCTTATGAAACAATTTGTGAAAGCTGTGGACAAGAATGGGCAGTGTTTTCAGTACATAGCAAAACCTTTCCCATCAGTGACTGCAGCAAAAGTTTCGGAAGGTATTTTTACAGGGCCACATATTAGAAAGTTATTAGTAGATGATACATTTGAAAATTCAATGACCGAATTCGAAAAGAACACTTGGGTAAGTTTTAAAAATGTTGTAAGTAACTTTCTCGGAAACAAGAAGCATTCTGACCATGTAACAATTGTAGAAGATATGTTGCCCCATTTTCATGCACTTAGGTGTAATATGAACCTCAAGATATATTGTCTTCACTCTCATCTTGATTTTTTTTCGACAATCTTGGTGAGGTTAGCGAGGAGCTAGGAGAAAGATTTTACAAAGATATTTCTGAAATGGAGAGCACATTCCAAAGCAGATGGAATATCACAATGTTGGATGGTAAAGAGGAATCGTGCCAGTTACGACATACGTTGTAGGAAAACAAAGAGGCGAGCATTTAAAAAGGAGTAAGTGGCTTCTCATTGAACTTGAGCAGCGAAGTTAAGTGCATTCAACATTATACCGTAGGAAATAAGATTTATGATAAAGTCATTTGGGTATATAATTGTTTAGTGAAACAAAAGCAATTTAGTTTATTTGTTTAAATTGTTTTATTGAATTATACTGCAGTTAAAAATATTATTGGAGTGTTTCGCAATTATATACGTACAATATCCGTATATTGCAATGGTGGTAGTGTTCGAAATAAAGATTGCGAATTGTAAAAAAAAAAGAAACTGAGGTGATATGCATAAATGGATGTCATTTCTGTAATCGGCACCCAAAAATCATTTAGGATCACCTATTAGTTTGTAAACAACCTATTTTTTTTCAAATGCTGACCAGTGTAATTAAGGTGAAATTGACTTCAGATTTAAAGGAACTAGTAGTTCATTTCCGACATTTCCAGCTAATTTAGTTTTCAGATTTCTTGTCAATATTTATAAAAGAGAAAAATGCACATAAAGGAACTATATCAGAAAGTTAGAATATGCGTCAATCTTTATACAGAAATCATAACTAATTGTGTGTATATAAACTTGAAAATTGAAAATCACCAACTCTCAGAATTAATAACGGATCTCAATAACTTATGTGAAGGAGCTCTGAAACTTTACACGCAGTCTTCTACCATCATGTAGAGTTCCACTAAGAACGGATTTTACGAGACTCACCGTCGTTTGACAACAGTGTTGCCAGCTTTTTTCAAAACTACAGTTCTTTCTAATACTTCTACAATGTTCAACATGTCTGCACCAATTTTACATGAATACTCATCTGTACCATTAAAAAAACGCCTAAGGGTTGAACGCTTCATCAAAAACACACGTTATCAGCGTTCCCAAGAATTCACTAGTTTACTCGCTTACCGTATAATCAACGGAACTCAATAACTAATGTAGGCAGAGGTCTAAATTTTTGCATACTGCTTTTTCTCATTACATTAAGTTGTGCTAAGAACGGATTTTACGAGCTAGCTTCTTAGTTGAGTCTACCATGTCCTAACTAAACTTGATATGGATAGTTAATATTAATTAGTTTTAATTTAGCTCTAATAAGAGCTAAATTAATTCATATTTGGCTTTTCACAGCAATTAAGAGGACAAACAATTTGTGTGCGTATTCGGACAACGCCAATCTCGTGTTCTTTTTAAGAACTGTGAATAATTGAATTTCTCATCACCACATGAAAATCTCCTTTTACAAGTGTGAATTAACTAACTCTATGGCTTATGGAACTCGCAAGTTCATCGCCGCAGCAACAAACGTTCGCCATTAGATTCTATCCTGGGCAATATCAAGCCAGTTTACACCACGAACACCTACTCCTCGAAGAACTCTTCCAATTTTGTCTTCCCAATGGTCTCCTTCTATCCGGCCTTCCAACCAGGATATAATATAATCTTCGTTTTTTTTCATACAACCTACATGGCCTGCCCGCATTACTCGTCACGATTTCAGTATATTTAGAACATTTGGTGAATCGTACTGTGCGTGGAGTTCTTCATTATGTAGTCTCCTCCACTCTCCAGTCATCTCGTCCCGTTTCGGACCGTATATCTTTCCCAAAACCTTATTTTCAAACACAAGTAATTTATGTTCATCTGCTAGGGTTGTATTCCAACTTTCGAAATCGTAAAGTATTACCGGCAGAATAATCGTTCTGTATATTTTCAATTTCAATTTCCTTTATATTAATCGCGATGTTAGAATTTATGTGTGTAATAGCATATCGTAACTGGTGACTGCCACAAGTACAGTTTGTGGTTGTCAGCAACTCAAATTGAAAGCTATTGAATGTGTGTCTCAGATTCTTAATCCAATAATATAATTCTGTTGTTATTCTTCAAACTTTTAAAAATTGTATTTAAGTATTTTTCTTTTAATCCGTAAAAATAAACAGAAAGTCAGTGAACTCAGTCAAATTCTTAAGACTTCAATTAAAGTAGTCATTATGTTACTTTAACCATCGACAAGCAAAGTGGAAGCTAGCGGTGATAACCTTCATTCGATGAACTACATCGATTTTAACTTTTACAAACAACGGAAACCTAGAGAAATAACTTAATTTGGTGTCAGAGGAATTGGATTTGAACCCAAACTTCCTGATTACGAGGTTATCCCACATTTGTTAACGCGATCCTCTATATTATTTTACAAAATATTTGTTAGCTGCTAACGCCTATATAAAGTTCTAATATAATTGTTCATAAACTGATGCGAGTTCATAGGGTTCTTTTACTCATATGTAGGCAGGTATATTACCTTACATTTCTGGTCTAAGTGGAATTTTAGTTGTTTGTCATTACCTTCCATAGAATAAGAATGACGTGTGAATGACAGTAGGTAGAATGCAGATTTTGTCTATGAACCCCTTGTATCCACACCGGGTATGGAACCGAGGATTTCTTAATTACCAAACAGCAGGTATGCACTCACCACAAATATTTTTAAACAGGGCATTTGTAAATTTTTCTGACAAAAATGATAAGTAACTTATATAGTTCTTCTTGCATTATGAAGGTATCCCTTAATGAAAGTCACAAATATCTTTACTATTCTTTATGCAACTAAACACTTAAAAGTTCGTCACAAGAGAGCACTGCCTACGATAATTTAGTTTTGCAATACTTTAATAGTTCTTTAAAACATATTATCCTTTTTTCTTTGTATAATACGTGACTTTGTTCCTCTTGGGAAATTATTTAGTTAGCTTTCTCCACTGCATGCGAAGAAGTATTAAAACATAACGTTGGCATAATTTTCTCCATGACAGTTTAGAATATTGGGATATCTATACATTGGGATAAATTTCTGCTCTCTGTTGGTATTATGACGAGTTTCCACGTATTACTTGAGAACCTGGTGGTGTTTCACCCTATTAGATTAATATCCCAAATCACACCTTTATAGGAAGGTCAAGGTAATACCGCCAACCTCTTTATCTCGGTATTTCTGAAAGAGGTGCTCGAGTAGTGTTGCCATCTAGCAAATAGTTGTGGAACTATGACGGGGTTGAATTAGCGTCAGTTATGAGCAAGCCTGTGGCGTGATTGGCACAAATGTGTTTTTAGCATCTACAGATGTGGGAAATGAAAAATTACTATACCATACTTTACCAGTTAATATATTATGTATATGCTCTTTGAAAGCCTCGATATGAAGCTAGTTCTTGTGTATATAGGATAATATTTTCTGTTCTTGTTTCTTTGTAAATCCGTGTTTATCTGACTATAGCCCAACCGGGGTAATATGACATACAATAAAATGGAATTTACCGCTAGGGTAGCGATATTATCAATGTTATACTTACGCAAAATTACATCAAATACACTTGTTGTTGACATAGTACATAATCAAATCGAGACATAAAACAAAAGACAAGGCTTAATGAACACAAGAAAACCTACGGCAATTCATTAAAATTGTACAAAATAGCATTTCAGCCAAACGTGTAGCATAGCAATTTCACACCTCACACACGCAGACAACACTTCATGAGCAAATAATTGTATTAAAACTTTGTCTAGCTCATTTTTTTTTCTGTCAAGAATATTACAAGTAGGAGATTATAAATAAACTTAATTTAAGGTAGCCTATTTTAAATCTATTCGTTGAGTACTTTTGCTATTTCTTAAATGTGAATACCAGTTTGATGAAGGTACATAATTAAATCTACATTGGCCCTTTTAATATCGTATAAAAAAACTTTAGTATCTGAAAATATCTTTAGTTTTGACCTACATAGCAACACTTGTATTTATTTTAGTAGTATTTTGTCGTAGATAGTTCTTATTTTCATTTTATTTAACTTTGAATGTTAAAAATGTTGTATTAAAAGCATGTGTATTTCTTTCTTTATTTTTCATGTGTTACATTCAAAATTTAATTTGTAACCTTGAACTTACGTTTTTATGTACAATTTCTTACGTATAGCCTATATATTTATGTATGGCGCCATTTCCCCAGGGTTCGGGGAAATTTCGTCAGTGCGTGTACATTTCCTTTATTCACTGTCATTGCTATTATATTCACATTTCTAAAATTTACTCATATTTTATGGTTAATAGAATGTCTGACAAATAATTTGTAAGAATTAATACTTCTGTATGGTCATTTGTGTAGCCTGAGAAAATCAAAATTCTTTAGGGTGGCGCCATTACCTCGGTCACCCTTACACAAAAGGGGAACATATTATTTTTCCTTAAATACAATTATTTACTCTTCAAATTTGATATTATCTTTCCGAAAAGAAGGAGTAATCAAACTTTATTACATACTATAAAAAAACTGTTTTTGTGCTCAACTTAAATAGGAGACCGTAGATAGTTTGTTGACTTAGAAACGCTTCATCATTTTCGTGGAGTAAAGCTTTTCTAGAATACAACATACTATCTGGATCGAATAACATATAGGCAAAAATCGTAAATGTGATTAATATAAGAGCACATCATGTTCGCGTGCAAGTAGCTTACGGTAAATTTGTTCTGTACTAAAAACCTATCTGGCATCTGGTAGAATCGCAGTTAATACACAGTGGGCAGTAAAGATCAATGACGTAAATATCATTGATGGTGAACTTCTGCGGCCATTTAGAGTAGCATTCTCCTGCTTTGCCATAAATTATAAGTTATACCTGAAGTTAAACTCTGTAGTTTTCGACTTTGAACTGATTTAGTGAACAATAGTGATTTACATGTGAAGTTAAAAAAAAAAAAATATGTGAAATCTGATTCAGCCCACCAAGCGGCGTAAGTCTGAACTATCTGCTACCAGACAATTGAACCACTCTCTAACATACAATATTTTATTTAGGCTAAGTGATGAGCTACCTTATGTCTATTCAGTTACCGACCCAGGCCACACTTGTATTTTTTTCTGGGAGTTCTTCATCGAAATTACTCCACTGCTCATTTCTCCTTAAAAGGGTCTGGGTAGCTAGTTCTTCTTGTACAAAATGCAGTAATATTCCTCATTGTCATCACTAGACTTTACTTTACGTCTAGCACTGTTAAAATGCGTCTCGTCGGTTAATCGATACCGGTACCGAGTCTGTCCCATTCGCTTGTTCAACAGAAAGGTGACAACCTAGTGATCAGTGCTTCTGAAACCCCTTACGCACATACACAAATGCAATGTTCAGAGCTCCCCTTTGACCTTTACATAAATGTCCACTTTATCCACTTCCTGAAATACAAAACTAAATGTCGATATCTTCTAGTGGGGTAAATTCGAACGAGCCAGAAGCCTGCCGTTCAATATTACCTCACTTGGTACGTCAATGGAATACTTCACTTCCCGCCTGAACAAAGGAAAAACGCCTTGGTAATATTATAAATTATCAACTCAATGTCACCTGTATTCAGTAAAAATATATTAACAATAAAATTGAAATGTGGTAAGCGCTATGCGAATACAACTAATTTCTTACTTTTATAAAAGATACGTGAAAAATTTTGCGTGAATATTATGGACAGCAATAACACGCTTCACACACTTCACTGTCTCTCACAAAAGTGAGTCACATGAAGAAACAACGGATCACCGCAATCTACTCGGAAGTATTACTAGCCGTTGACAAATTATGTGTTCGGAATTACCTACCCCACGCTCTCCTATATCTACAATACAGCAGTTTTAACATACAAATAACACACCCTGAAGTTGTTTGCGTAAACTTTAAAACATTTGTCTCTATAGAATACAATTATAATAGAATTAATTTGATACCCCTCCTCTCTATCGGAAAATAAATCACTCCATTTGAACAGTGATTTTGGATCCAGCGAGTTCCACCATTATGCCTAATTACAGACAATTTAAAGAAACTAACTTAAATTTAGGTAATGTAAAAAAACTTAAAGAACATGGTATTGAACGATGCGGGTTTGTTTCTAAAGTCGATCCGAATTTTCAGTAAGTTTCACTCGTTTTAAATAACGGCGAAGAGAGGAGTTAAAACACCAATCAGTACAGGGGGTAATAGATAAGACCTTAACGTCAAACCGCATTTAAAAAATATTGTTAAAAATGTAATAATTATATTTTTTAGAATGTAGTTCTCTTTCTGAATATAAATATTCTCTATTCTCAGCTCTTTAGAATAGTAATTCTCTATTCTGTATATAACAATAATATAAACGACAAAAATGAAACTGTAGAATATTTACCGCCACGCAGAATATGTACTTCTTTCTTCAAATTGTTGCCTGAGATACGTGAAACATCTTAATAATTGTTCAGCAACAATGACCACTTTCTGTTGAATACTCAGAAATAATTATTAAAAATCCTGTATGTTGATTCAGCTAAATATTTAGGAATTAGCATTAATAAAGAGCAGAATTAAAAACATTTAAAAAGTATAAAAATAAGGGATATAAAATATTGAACGTCTTAAGAGCTATAGGTACTACAAAATTTGGCGGTTAGCCGTAAGTTATGCTTCATTTCATTAAGAACTATTTATTTCCACCTATTGAATACGGGATAATGATCATGTCAGAAATGTCTAGAACATTGAATATAAAGATCGAAATCTTGTGCAGGAAGTCATTAAGGTTAGCGCTAGGAGTAATAAACAGTCATCCTAATGTCATCTATTCAGAAACACTCATACACTACTTGGAAATGGGTAGAATGCTACAAGGAACCAAACTTATTCTCAGGTGCAAACATTACAAAAACCATTCCTTTAACAAAATCGTAAAACATCATTTATATACGAAAATTAATAGATAAAAATTTGAAATAAATTTTTTGAACACTTAGATAAACTATTGTCACCAGAAATAAAGCAATTGTATAAACTTCTCACGAATCCTCTATTTAAAATAAATTGCGCCTTCCCAAACAATGTATAATCTGTGTTTAATGTATTATCTGTAAAAGGTTTTCTTTTTTCTTTTTTAATGAATTCACCGTTATATTTATTAATTCTTGTTAGTTTCTTGTTATTCAAATTTATATATGTGTCCTTTATATAGAATGATGTATTCTATACCAGAGTGCAACTGTATGAAAGCCGGTCATAAGAATCGTTCAGTAAAATCATTAGCCATTTACTCCAAGATCTTGAACTTCATCTTATTTGTCTCTCTTCTTATTTTATCCTTTGCATAGCCTCTGGTTAGGGTTTCGGATCAACTGCCCTCGTCTACTGTTAACCTATAGGAATCAACATTTCTGTGTTATCTTAATAAAGATCGAACTGTTCAAATAAAGTATAAGCTCATCTCATTGCTTTCAAGTTCTCAAGTTGAATCTTCTGCTAATGGTTTGTCTCTTGTCTTAAAAGTTTATTGGACTGAAAAGTAATCTTTGTATTTCATTTTTCCCTTTGATTATGTGGAGTAAAAAGATGGATGTATTCCTCCAGAAAAGTTAATTTGAATAAATGCAGTTTTAATCCGTGTATAGTTTCGGTCTCTCCAAGCTCCTAAATTCGAAGACGCATCATCACGAATTACGTAATATCTAAACAAATAATTATGCAATGTAATATGCACACCTCTACATATTACATGCTTAGTATTTCACATTTTATATTCTACTCAGAGACTATATTTGGACAAAATATATGATTTAGAGAAAAAAAAAACATAGAAAGGTTTCCCCATGTAAGAATTATATTCGCAAAAAATTACCATTGCACAGGAAACAAGAACAGAATTCGCTTTAAGTTGCATTCTTCAATTACAATCAATTCAAAGCAGGAAATATCTTTACTTGGAGAGTTTTGTATGAAAACAAGCATTGATAAAATACAAATAGATGTTTCTGTATTTCCACTTTGAGGACAAAAACAGTGAAACTTCTATTTGCACAAGGAAGTTGCGCATGAAGTTGGCCTAAAGTAACATTATTCACATTTGTTTTCTCTCATACTATCTATCCACACCAGTGACACACGAAGATGAAATAAATAATATTATTATCCGAGTATTGTAATGATAGCTTTTCTAATGTTTAACTTCCGGTGAGAAAAATAATTCATTTACTAAAATAATTTATTTTTCTTCGTATTTTGCGTACCGATATTGAGGCTTCTTCATGACACAGGATTTCATGTAAATAGTGTATAGGACAGGATTACGACACCTTTCATCATAACCTTCATCACAAAACACGTTCAATGCCATAGTTGTCAATATCAGAAGAGTTCAACTTTCCACAATGATGGATTGATTTTTCCATACAATTCGCTTCATAACGTTGTCCGAAGTTCTCTCTTTATAATTCCTTCTGCTTTCTTCCATAACTTTGGGGGTACGATAAGATGTATTTTCTTACAAAAAAATTAAGAAGGTTTACCTGTTACATTTTTACCTTATTTACCTTCAATGAAATGGAATCGGTCAAAATACGTGTTTTGTATTACATTTTGCTTTCTCTTTTCTCATATTTATTACTAATATATAACGAAATTATAACTTCATGTATTAGTTACTTATGTTTTCTTTAAAGCTGCTTTTGCAGAATATTTATATTGATAATCAATTTTTGGCAAGGATTAGAGAAACAAGAATTCTGGTTGAAAGTATTTCGTTAATAATAATAATATGTGAGCGATATTTCAGTCAATGAGCATTCCCTTAGATATAAAAGTCCATTTCCTCCCCTATCTAATAATAGCTGATTCATGTACGTAAAACTATCTTTGTTACATTGATCAACTTGTATGTAGTACCTGTACTTACATGTGATTTAAGGCCAACACCTAGTGTCTTCACCTCAGTACAAACGTAGAGATTCCAACCAAACGCTGCAAATCAAAGAATAAGCTTAAAAAAAATAACTAATCTCATTAAGTACGTAAAACATTTAAATATTCTATAATCTCTTACAACTCTTAACGGTACATGCTTTCCCACGGGGTTATATATATATATATATATATATATATATATATATTCTTCAGGATAATATATTCTTTTGTAGGTTGTTAACCAATTAAACACAAAGAGAAGGAGTGTAAAAACTAGGTGGTATGCCATGCACCCATGTAATTTTACATCCCATTTCCAATTTGACGACTGGAATTCTAAAGGTGATATGTGCCAAAAGTGAAATTTAGCAGGAAGCGAAAAAAAAAGCACATCTTTGGGAGAAATGAATATCTATTTGTAATGAAACACACATTAATTCTTTACATGATGATAAAAAAGGTGACAAAGGTTCTTTTATGTATATTCAAAAATAAATTTAAAAAATATGTGGCTTTTTAGCAGAAAGATCGAAGTAATACGTTTTGACAGAGCTAATCTAAGTGCCACGAGACAGAATAAGATTATTGACATAAGAGTTCTTGGAAAAGGTCCTTGTTGTTTTCATCCACGTAATCAATAATGGAGCTAAGATATTTTTCTTGTTTGGTGCCAACGGCACTGTAGCTGAAAGTTGTTCCAATTCCATAGCTGCAATGTCTTTTAATGTCTTGCCTTTCTTCAGTACATGACACTGTTCCCAATCACACAGATTGGAATTTTTTTTTGTAGTACACAATATCAGGCTGTTGTTGGCTTATTTTGAGCTGAGTGATACCATGTTTTTTTTTGTATCAATGCACTCAGAAGCTCTTGTTTCAGAGTAGAAGAAACGGGCACACATTTGCAACACTCGGAAAGTTTTTGTAGGCCTAGCTTGCTTGATCACATTTTTGAGACCTTGCATTACTTGCATTTTGGCTATTTTACTTCGTTTTCCTATAAGGGTAAAATCGCGATCAGCAACTGAAAAACTATGACCAGACAATAGAAATTTATGTTCTACTGACTCGAATATACCCAGTTCTACATTTACAAAAATATCAACATTCGATTTTTTGATTGGCCTGAACAATTGTCACTCCATACAGTAAGATTCGGTTTTCTGTTTGGAAGTAAACCAGAGTTTAGAGCCTACAAATTACAAGAAGCCATCTCATTCCCTCCTCTATCTCCGTGCCCCTCGTGCAACAAGCACATTATGCCATAATTCGTACCAGTTGGTTGACGGACGGTTGATTGTCTTCTACTCTCTGCGGCTTCATGATAGATCCCACGACGTCGTCTTTGTATAGGAAAAACCTCTATAAGCCCCATCAGGTAGCTAACTGCCTTGTTGGTTCAGGTCGAGCTGGTGGTATTCTTCGAACAGCTGCGTTTTCATATCGACGATCTCTCTACAACTGTACTTACACTTGCAGAATACCTACAAAAAATACCAGCTAGAATTAATACGTAAGTACTGCAAGCAAGGTATAGGCAATGAATGTAGGCGTGACATAGTACGTATTGAGGTAGAACTGGATAGGTTCCGTTAGATAAGTTAGGCTAGGTTATGTTTTCGAATTTTGATTTTGTTTAAGTTTTGACTATGGTTTTCGCCAGTTGTGTATTACCAGATAATGATGTAAACATTCATACTTGTAAACCAGTTGCATATTGGACCTCAATAAGGGCGCCCGTTACGCTCCGGACAGACAGACACACAGACCTTGCTTCGCTCGGTCTCGTAATGCGATTTTCAGATACAATATCTTATAGTGCAAAGGATGGAGTCATTTCCCACCTGTATACCAAATGTCATAGGTGTGGACCAATTAGGGAGCCCGCTACGCTATGGACAGACACAAACTCTTTTATATATATATAGCGTGCGCGGGAAAAACAGTATCAGTGAGAGAACGCTGTTTTTCAGAAAACATATTTTTCTTCTGCCGGCCCCTGCCACCCCTAATGTTTTCAAGACGTGATTATTCAACTCAGGTTTGTAGTTGACTTACAAAAATTGAACCAAAGATGGGGCATTAGTTATAGATCTCAAATATAGACTTATCTCGTTTTGGCCAATTTCTGACGTATACTGTTTTTTCCCGCGCACGTTAGATATATTCGAGATACATTTACTTCTACAGTAACCAACGACAGAACTAACCTGTAAAGTTGGCAGTTGTTTTGCTGCAATTTCCCTCCTGTTCCGCTTTTCCTGTATGAGGTAAGACTTTCCACTTAATCTTGCCTTTTGTTGTTTTCTTCTGAACGTAAGTTGCTCACCACTTCCATCATTACTAAAGGCACTGGCGTGCATACTCATATCATCATCCTCGTCCATCATTCTAAATGACTAGCAAATGCTTCAGTAAGCAAAGGAATAACACGAGATGAAGGTTATGACTTTGTGTTATGTACTAACTCGTCTCGTGGCAGACTGACGGCTGTGGCACATAGATCCACTAGCAGTGCAGGCCTGTCTGGACATAGGACTAGCGCATTCTGTTGGAGACTTTCACAACTACAAGGAACAATTGGGGCACATACATCGCTTATCAGGTCGTTGGCGCAAGGACTTAGATTGATTAGCAGTGAAAAACCAAAACGTTTTAAAATGGCACTTAGATCCTTTAGCTTTTCCAGACTTCATTCGTTAACACGTTTTTATTAACTCGCTTTCTTGTCTCTCTGTTCAGTACAAAATATAACAAAATAACAGGAAATTAACTAGCTTTCTGTATGTTCGGTGCAAATGTTGCAATCGATTTTAAACTAACTTCCCGATCAGCTAGAGACTTGAAACAATAAACATAGCTCAGAACTGGATGGAAAAGCAATATTAACATATCAAATTTTGAAAACGTCACCGTCTTGAATCCAAAATGGCCTCCAAACCCTTTCTTGTCTCTTCGGTACAAATTTTGCAATCGATTTTAAACTAAGTTCCCGATGAACTAGAGCCTAGAAACTCTCAGAACTGGATGACAATACAATATTAACTTAAGAAATTTTGAAAAAGTCGCCATCTTGGATCCAAAATGGCCGCCAAACCCTTTCTTGTCTGATCCGTACAAATTTTGCAATCAATTTTAAACTAAGTTCCCGATTAGCTAGAGACTTGTGACTTTAAACATATCTTAGAAGTGGATGGCAATGCAATATTAACTTATGCCATTTTGAAAAGGTAGCCATCTTGGATCAAAAATGGCCGCCAGACCCATTGTTGAATAGAGTACACAGCCTAAACGGCTAGAACCATAGAAACGACATTTGAAGTTACATATCCTCATTTTTATTATATAATTTTTAACATCTTTAATACGGTTTCCTGTGCCAAATATTTGTGCGAATAATTTTATCTTATTGAATTTTTTTGCTGATACGTTAACCTTTGTGGAACAAACAAACATATTGGATTGGTGTATAAATTCGGTTGATGCTCTTACGGTTCCATTCAAGCACTAGCCTACGGTTCCATTTAGCAAGGACACTAAATCCAGAACACTAATCAATAATAGAGTTTCCACCATTCTGTACGACTGTCTCTCATCGTTCAGCGAACACCGCGATGCCTTTGTGATAAAAATACAACTGTTTCTCGGCGCCGAATTTCTTAAACTAAGAGCTCAGTGCCATGTCGTCGGAGACTGATCTGCCCCGCAATTCGTTTGACAAAGCATGAGAAAGATAAAACTCCCAAGGCGCGAGGCCTGGAGATGCAGGATG
>JAGDQP010007457.1:19465-54632 GCA_022664845.1 Lepisma saccharinum | reverse complement strand
TCCAAATGGTGATGCAACCAATTTTTCTAAAATTGAATGATTTATCATGGAATGATTCAATTACGTAGGTTTCAGTTTCTGGCGCAAAGTGTGAGGAGAAGTGCTAATAATTTCAAAAGATTAGAACAAACCGCCTTACTCAAATTATACAATAAATAGTTTATTTTACTGTGCATAGCTGTGATCACCCATAAGACTAATAAAGTGCCTATATAATAATACACAACTTTAGCAGTGAATGAAATAAACGCCAGATGAAAATTTATAGTGCACTCATATTTAGCGATTATATTACTATCTTTAAGAACATAAATCCCATGCTGTTAGGAGAATATTCAGAAGTAACTTCCGTATGACAAATAGCTGCAGACAAATACACTACACACATTTATATATCGTAATGATTTATGGCAGTAATGTTGGAATCTCGGTGATCCACTGCGTAATGATTTAGTTTGTTCTTTGTCGTTGAAGGATCGTATATGACGTGGTAGCACAGTCGTTTAAATATACGATAAAATCAGGTAGAGTCCGTTTGACTTAAGATCGATTATTATTGTGGTTATTTGATAAATAATACAGCAACACACTTACTGACGTTTTAACCGACACCAAATTTATTATAAAAGTTCCAATAACCTTATAACGTACAATAACTTTACAGATACTAAAAAGAGTGCCCCGAACATGGGCTCTTGTATTGAATTTACTTGTGGTTCACCTCTTTTGTAGTGACTATCTTCAACTTGAGATTTCGAAATGGAAAGAGTTTGGATCATGGATACAAACTTCAGTCCAAGTTAGCAAGGATGAGGTATACCGACTCCAGTCCAAGTCGGGGGTTAGGAAGGACCCTGACTTCAGTCCAAGTGAGGGAGGGAGAGGTGACCACTATTCGAAGCGAGTAAGTGATACTTCTTAGGCTCTTGACAGGCGTTTTATAGCCCATTTTGGTAGGCGAGTTTCCAATGTTTCCTAGCTTCACCGCTTGGTGTTGGTCTGCTTCATGGATCGTTTACGCAGTATTATGTAATTCTTGCCACTCGTGGATTGTTTTTATTATGGTTGTGTTGACACACTAACCTAATGATCCACTTCCCATTACACTCCCCCTTAATCCAGGGATTATCTCACTGTTGGGAAGTTAATTCACTGGGGTTTTTACACTTTTATATTACACTAAACTACGCATATGTAGAAAAATATATATATATATATGTGTGTGTGTGTGTGAGGAACTTTTACATTTGGCATTAACTTGCCCAAAGCAGGGTCAGTCGTAACGATATCATTCCCCTCAGTGGGGTTAAGTCTTTTCCTCTTGCTTTGAGATTAAAACTTTTGTCGTAAATCACTATTATTAAAAAAATGTAAACAAGATCACTAATGGTTATTTCTGGTGCGATGCACTTGCTGTTGGGAATGGTATAACTAATATTGCACTTGGGTTTACTGCTGTTGTTGGTGGATTCGTTGTGGTGGTTGTCGTTGTAGGTGGTCCTGACTTCCTCCATTTCCACTTGTTGTTTCTTGTATTGCTGAGAGGGGGGATTCTTCGTATAACGTATACAATTAATATAAAATTTACGATGATGAGTATAATCATGATGGCAATAACGGTGATTATTGCTATCATCTGTAACACACACAAAGAAAATTATTATAAATTGGAATTGGTTTTCACTTGTTGATAAAGACAATACACTGTTATTAACACTATAAGCATTATTACTATTATTACAGTTGACCAGGTTACTAGGGGGTGTAAATGAAAGTCCTGGAATTTACTGGGAAGATTATTCTTCTCATTTTTCAGTAAACTGTCCAGGTTATCAATCGATTTTTGCAGAGTTTGAAGTGGTAGGTGAAAGTTTGTTTCATAACTTTGCTGTAATACATAATGTTTTACTTCTAACTCTCCTATGTGCCTGGTTACTAATTTTAAGGTTTTCGTCGTTATTGTGTCAAAATCTTGAGATGTGAAAAAATAATTATATGGTTTTGTGTTGTTGTTATTAATTTTAATTCTTCGTGACCATTAATTAGTTTGACTTCACTTCTGGTTGTTACGTGTAGGCCGGAAGGATTGTACATATAACATTCCTCTAAAGTTGATAGCTCTGGTCTGATTTGGCATATTGAAGTTTGATTTTGGAGAACTATTGCATATAAACAGTCCGGTTTTTGCGTTTTCGGCTGTGATTGAACCTTACAAATTGTAAACATTTTTGGTTGGCTGCAGATTGTTAAATCGACTTCAAATATGGATGTTTCTGTCTTTTGTCTGCACTCTGGTAATGCTAACTGCAAACGGGCAGTTTTAGACAAAAAGCCATTGCTATATATTTTGTGTAGGATAAAATAATTCCTTTGGCTAATAACTGGTACCTGCATTATTAGATCAAAATTTGCTGTTGCAGCGTTAAAATTAATTAGGAAACTTTTGGATGTTTGGTAAAATATTCCTATATCGTCGTGCATTATAGTACTTCTTAGTATTGGATTAGTACCAATGATTTCTCTTGCCAGGGCTGGCTTTATCAGTACATCTGTGACAGCATTTCCGAGAATGCTTTGCACGATGCCGTCGAAATGCGTTTCGATTATTTGAAAGTTTAATAGGGTGATGAGAAATTTTTATTAGTTGCGACAGAACAGGGGAGCTTGATTATCTCACTATGCATATTTAACATCTTTTTCTCTACAGCAATATTCAATTATCATTTTTGATGTTTTGAATCTGATCGTTCAAATAGTTATTTTGTTGCTGTATCTGATAGATTCTATTTTTTAAATTTATGTACCTCATATAGTGAATATCCGCTCATTGCAAAGTTTACTATACCGGATAGCAGCGAAAAGATTCGTTTTGTACGGTTTTTACTATGTTATTGAAAATCATTTGGTATAATTTGAGATATTTTATTTATAGATTGGCGTTCTATTTCGTGGAGTATTATCACCAATTGTTCGTATCCTAAACATGGTTCGTTTTGTATGTGTATGGCGTTAAAGTCTAAGTGCAGTCTGTACGGGATAAATTCTATATCTTCATACTGGATGCTTGGTGTCTGCCTAGTATGAATTCGTATTGTTTGAATACCATTTCATATCCCCTGGTATTTGTTATGACGTCTTCAACCATGCATACTATAAGTGCTGACATCCACAGTCTGATGAGTTGTCCCATGGTTTAATGATTTCCTATATAGGAAGGGGAATTTGGGCGGGTGTGTTCACTTTTCACCAAAAAAAAAAAAAAAAAAAAAAGTTTGAATTTGGTATATTTTATGTATAACTGTCACTTTTGTACTTTTGTTGAACACTTAACATTTGTACTTCGAAATATGTCACTTGTTCGTCGGTTTCACTTGTATGCTCTAAAATCACTTTTATAACAGTGTTCTAAACGCAATAAAACTCGAGCCTCTATCACTACGTAATGTCGTGATAGCACTTCGTAAAGAGACCTAGCGCTTACGCCACGTAATACTGTAGGGATGCTTTAAAAAATCCTGGTGTCTTCCACCACGTAGTAATGTTGGAATCTTGATGATCAACTACGTAATGATTTAGTTTGTTCTTTGTCGTTGAAGAATCGTATATGACGTGGTAGCACAGTCGTTTAAATATACGATAAAATCAGGTAGAGTCCGTTTGACTTAAGATCGATTATTATTGTGGTTATATGATAAATAATACAGCAACACACTTACTGACGTTTTAACCGACACCAAATTTATTATAAAAGTTCCAATAACCTTATAACGTACAATAACTTTACAGATACTAAAAGGAGTGCCCCGAACATGGACTCTTGTATTAAATTTACTTGTGGTTCACCTCTTTTGTAGTGACTATCTTCGACTTGGGATTTCGAAGTGGAAAGAGTTTGGATCATGGATACAAACTTCAGTTCAAGTTAGCAAGGATGAGGTATACCGACTCCAGTCCAAGTCGGGGGTTAGGAAGGACCCTGACTCCAGTCCAAGTGAGGGAGGGAGAGGCGACCACTATTCGAAGCGAGTAAGTGATACTTCTTAGGCTGTTGACAGGCCTTTTATAGCCCATTTTGGTAGGCGTGTTTCCTATGTTTCCAAGCTTCACCGCTTGGTGTTGGTGAGGTCTGCTTCATGGATCATTTACGCAGTATTATGTAATTCTTGCCACTCGTGGATTGTTTTTATTATGGTTGTGTTGACACACTAACCTAATGATCCACTTCCCATTACAATATTGTTAGTAGACGATTTACTTAATTTGTATTTAACGTTCAATTATAATATACCGACGTTCTGTCAACACCCACCACTTTTCTGATGTTATATTTTTAACATAATAATTACTTACAGTATGTCCTGAAATGCTTGTATGAATACATATAAAATTGATTATTATGATTTTATCTGATTATTCATGCTTTGAGGAATATCTCATTACATAAAAATAAATTTTCCAAAACGGGATTCGAACCCAGGACCTCACGATTATAAGCCACGCGCTCTATCACTGAGCTAACATGAACATATCTATCTACTTCTTTCTGATAGAACTCCTTCTGAAGAAACATGACTGAATTTTCGGTGTTTAAGAGAATTACATTGATATGCGTTGCAAATGTTGCTGTGCTGCTTTTCTGTCCTTTCTCTTGTTTATTGTACTTTGAATGCGAGAACTAAATTTGCTGTCTTCACTTTCATTGCAAATGTGCTTTTACCTATGGAAACGTAGGTGACAAAACGAACATGTGCTCATACGTATGGATAGTTTCGAAATACTGTATCATTACGTATTTTAATGAATACATTTAACATTTTAACATGTCTTATTGCACTTAAAAGAAGAAGAAAAACATCTGCTTGTTTTTCTCAATCTTTGGTTTTGTTTCCGAAGATACCCGAAGTTGAACTTAGAGAATTTTCAGCTCAAAACAGTCTAATCAATGCGGTCAACCTTTTTGGAATAGGCTGTACATGTATTCTAACAAATATAAACGTGATAATGAAAGCTTAAAAGTGCATTGTTATTTTACATTTGCGTCTGTAATGCAGATCACTTTTACGTATGAGGTCCAAAATGTAGTCTCCCATCATATGTTCATTATACGCTTCTTGATACCGGTATTCAAAGTCTAGAATAGTAGTATGTTTATAACGACACTGGGACACCACAATCGATAATATTCTACCTTTCAATGCTTTTTTCTTGTACTACGAAGACACAATGGTTCGATATATGCATAAATCTAAGTTATAATGTATTTTACCATTAACTGAACATGAAGCTTCGGTTCATTGTAAACCAGAGCCACTTCTATTCCACTTTAGCATTATAGTGAACATCTAGCTTCGTAAGCAACCCTAAGCATCTACTACACTGCACTGGGAACTACAAGGAAATATATAGGATCCAAATCTTACACCAGGCGAATACCGGAATCGTACACATATTATAGTCCAGAGCCTCTTCTACTTTACCATTACAGTGTACACATTTATAAGCACTTATGGGCATCTGCTGTATTTACATTGTGTGCTTGCTTCGGGGAAGTGAAGTGCTTCGAGGCCCACTGTGTACCTGGAGTTTGGGAAGAAGGGTGTTTCGCAGAGTAAAACTGATAGTAGCAATCGATCAGACGGACCTTGAAACATGGGGGTACCAAATTCCATCAACATCAGACACCAAATAAAGTTGCTATGAGGGTTTAAGTGGACCATCTGTGCTAAGGAAATATAACTATATCGGAGGGTAATCTCATAATACTTGACACCACCACGAACTTTCCTAACCCCACGTGTCTAAGTCGAACGTCAGAGCTTTGTTATATAAGACTGGTTCATATAAAATAATAAGTCTTTACCAATATAACACAATAATATGTTGAACAAAACCACTTAGAGTCAAGTGTCTCTGTGGAAGTGACAAGAGTTTGCCTGTGGATCTGGGTAAAATCTTTTAAAAAATCAATCTTTAAAGAAATCAAATTTTGGAGGAGGACCACCAAACGTTGCTTTTAGGAACTCCCGGTGTGTCTGCTATAGAATCTGCTTTTCAAATTTTGTTACTCACAATAGTTCCTGAGTTATAGGCGTTTACTTTTTGTTTGCGAGTAGTTTTTACACGGAACACATATGATTACATGGGACCACTCTAAGGCCCCTGCCGGCCTTGGTTTTTGGGAATTTTTCTGTGAAATTTTGGACCAAACTGCCTTGGTCCTTCCTCAATCCACTGACAAAGACACACTGCTCTGTTTTGTATCCTTTTCTCTATTTTGGGGGTTGAACAAGGGATCCATCACTGAGCGGTTTTGTTTTTTAACTAGTTGTCAGATTGTTTGACAGAGTTTGCCAAGACCAAATCTCTACCGTCCTGATTGTCTCTTACTTATATGGCGAGCTGAAATATAATATGTAGTTTCTCTCCCTTCTCTCTAAAAGAATATATATGATTAGCTTTGCCAACGAAAGTTAGTGCAATCAGAATATCAGTTTTGATACGTGCATACTACCATTACACCTACATTCAACAGCTGCTAAGTGCTCTCTTCATGTGAAACGGACGAGCAATCAAGCTCTACTATGTTGTTAGTATCTCAATGAAGGTTACTGCAAACGGAACATCTGCAAACGGATCTGCAGTCTACCAGTGTGTTTGTCAGTCGATACTTCAGACATGAGAAAGAAGTGTTCAAAAGTGTAGGAAGAGTAAAGAAGAAAAAATATATATGATTAGCGAATCCAATGAATGTTAGTGTTGTGTGTGTACTAGCAGTTAGCAGGTTTGATACGTACATACTACCATTACACCTACGATCAACAGTAACCAAGTGCTCTCTTCGTGTGAAACAGACCTATAATCAAGCACTACTGTGATATTGTATTACAACAAAAGTTAGTGCGAACACAACTTAGTTTCATATTATATATAATTTCTTTCCCTTCCTCCCAAATGGAAAAAGTGACTTGTGAGTATTGCGGTAAATCTATATAAAAAACGAATATAAGTAAACACATTACAGCTATGAACAGTGTTGAACCAAATGCAAAGAGACAAAAGTTCAATGAGAAGTGGGTGAGTAGTGCATTCAACGCTACATTAAATGACTATGTACTCCCTATAGAGAATGACATTAAACATTTTTGCGACACTGTTTCTTTCCTAAATGCTATTAAAAATGAATGCTTAGATATAATATAGAGTGCTTTAGAAGTACACAATGCTTTGGAAGTGAACTTCACTGTTTCAAATCATCAATGTTTCACCAACCAACTAGTGGTGAAGAAATGAAATTCGATGTGGCATCGGGTACTCTAACAATCTTGAAAGATGATGGGTTACAGGAGAAGATAGAACAAGTCTTTTCAAACTTAGCTTCACAACAAGAAGAACGTGCAACAAGAAAGTCAAGTTGGAGTTCAAGTGAGAAACCATTACATACGGTGAAAATCAAAGTTAGTGAACTAAAATCCTTCTCAGCTTCAACTTACATTGAGTTACCACAGTGGATTCTTAATAAGAAAGCAGTGATCAATACCCAAAATATTGACGACAAGTGCTTCTAATGGTGCATAATGGTGCATTATGGCAGCATTATACCATGTTGACATTCATCCTGAACGCGTGTCCAATTAGGTGCGATTTGAAAGTGAAATGATGGAAGCAATGCATGATATAACCTTCCCAGTAGCATTGTCGCACATTAATATGAACGCCAATATAATTATCTGCATCCCTGCAATAAGATGAGTATCAATCTATATGCTTATAATGAAATTAAATCAATATTCCCTTTACATATAAGTGAAATGCCATTCGATACTAAGCAAATTGATCTTGTATGTAACAAATGAAACAACAACACGCTACTGTTTGATTAAAAACTTTAGTAGATTAGTAAGAAGTCAAACTACAAAGATGAACACAACTATTATTATTGTAAGCGATGACTATCACATTTTAACACTGAAGGTAAGTTATTAGAGCACCTTGGCTATTAGAGCAAGAAGTTTGAAGCCACGAGAAAAATCATGCCAAACCCGAGGCAAACCATTAAATTAAAAAAAACTAAGTTCATTGCTGGAAGTGGTCATCATCATTGCTGAATTTGAATGTTATGTTAAACCAATCAGTACCTGTTTGCCTTATCCCAGTACATCATATACAGAGAAGATTCAACGCCACGAGCCATGCGGCTTTGGTTATTTAATTTGTTGGCGCAATGCTACACCATCGAAGCCAGTTATATATAGAGGTAGCAACATTGCTGAAGAGTTCCTGTATCGAATAGAAAATGAATTGAATCATATTGTTAGTAAGTTATCGCATGCACAACCTCTCTCCCCAATGTCACCACAACAAATTCAAGAATATAATGTAGCAACAAGTTGTGCTTCTTGTGATTGCTATTTCACACCAGAGAATTATAAAGTGCGCCACCGCGACCATCTCAAAGGCAATATCATTGCAGCAACTTAAAATCGGTGTAACTTACAAATACAACGACAAAGAAACGTTGTGCCTGTGTTCTTCCATAATCTCTCAAATTACGATGTACACTTGATTGTACTTAGGATACAGTCTGGTAAAGTTAAACTCATAGCACAAAGGAACGTTATATTACATTATCTAAAATGTTTACCATTGGAGATCGTAATATTGAGTTAAGGTTTCTGGATCTGTATCGCTTCTTTCCACACAGTTTAAATGACCTAGTCTCAAAATTAGAACCTATTAAATTGAAACATACACGCAAACACATGTCCACACAAGACATGAATCTACTTACACGTAAGGGTTGCTTCCATATGAATATCTCACTGACGAAACAAAGTTTAATGCAAAATAAATATCTCTCCTGAAGTATTTTAATAATACATTGAATAACACTGAATGCAGTGATGAAGATTATGACTTCGGTATGAAGATGTGGAGAACATTTAAATGCAAAACCTTTGGAGACTATCACGATGTGTATTTAACCTTAGATGTAATGTTAACAGCTGATGTCATACAACATTTCAGAGATATGTGTAAAGACGCATATGGTTTGGACTTCACACAAATGTCACTGTCACAAATGAACGACTTATATGGCACTGTCATGGTTGAAGTATGGTAATTTTAAGTGGGAAACAACACCATGAGAGGGGAATGACGCTCAAAAGATATTGGAGTACTCAGAACACAGTGAGTTCAGTTTCTTCGCTAAAGTGGATTTGCACTACCCACAAGAGCTGCATGATGTACACTTATGCTAAAAAAATTCGCATTTCTTTATTTGACAGTTTTCGACAAATAGTATTTTTCTCCTTGAATTCTGGCATTCGCTTAATTGTTAAACACGTAAAGTTTGTAAAAACGAATATATCCTGAAATTTTGTCACAAAAATATTAATAAAAAATGAAATTATAACGAAAAAACAGAAACATGAAGAAATGATAGAAAGAAATAAGTCCACAAGTGAGAGATTTGGCAACATTGAGAAATTGACGGGGAAATTAAGAGGAAAGAAGGAATATTTATCTTGGCTCTATGATACAGTGCATATCTTTATTACCAGGTACTGAGATTACAGACAATATTCTTTCAAATAAAATATTACACAAACAAATGTTACAGATACAGTATATGCATTGCATAATCATGTGGCATAAACTATTATATCCCCGAGAAAGCGAGAAGAAAGACACAAGTTTGTTTTGAAATTTCGATGTGAAGACTGTCATTCAATGCTGTGCTAATAAACGCTGATGAAAGTACGGTAGTACTCAAGAGTGTTTGAGTGGACAAGAATACTAGTGCTAGATCGAATTATCATTAATATTTCTATATATTTATTAACTTCTAAGTGAATATACGTATATTATGGCATATAGTTTACCTATTACTACGAAACGTATTGATACATTACAAAGAGACATACATGATTTGTAAGGACGCCTCCATTTGTCATCGCTCCATGAGGCTATACAAAAAGATTTAGGATTGTTACCGACAGAATTACTTTCGAAAGAACCCGACTTCTATTTAAAAAAGTCGTTTCTAAAGGTAAAATCAATGCTAGTGTGAAACATGTTCTACAAAAGTGTAAAGGAACTATACACTACGAAACGGATGAAGAACAACTCGTGCTACAAATCAGTGGAGTGATTCAGGAATTATAGCGGTCACATTATAGCGGCCATTTGGATCGTGCCGTTGGAAGTGACTATAGATAAGACAATATTTCAGTTATTATGGGACAGCAAATAGTATAAAACGTATAGACTACCCTAATAATGGTATTTTTGCCTACCCGGTGTATTCAGGCAAGTGTTTGGTGTCATTTACTAAATTACACCGCGAATTTCTTAATTACTTAACTGTTAAAGACTTTAAAATTCAATTACGAGTTCAAGGTCAACTTGGAACAAATAACCCAATACCAACATCAAGTAATTTACAAAATGGGGACAATAATAAAGAAAATGAGACTTTAGAAACTTTGTCGAAAAATGAAGAAAATTGTCCTTGTTTGCTAGCGACACTGAGTACAAATAAAACTAATAAACTACTAGTGGCAACCCTGACCACACATCCCTCCCACAAAAGCAGCAGGCAGAAGGCGAACACGAGGAAATTGTACACGAAAGTGAAAACTGTCAAGGTCAACCAGAAATTTAGTTATCCTAATGAGCAAGTGTCATCAAACCGTAACAGAAATACAGACAACGCGGCTACAGGATTTCGAAGCAGGCAATACGAGTGCACAGGAAGATGTTCAAAACGTTAATTTGTGTTGAAATGATAATAATGTTGTGCATTTTGCTCCCTCAGTTTGCAGCAATCAGAGCCTTTATTAGGAAAGGGGGCAGTTCAGTGTAGCAGTGTAATGGCTACATATACTCATCGGGAACCGAAAGTGAAATTAGAGATTCACACTCTATAGTGGGCGCTTTTCTGTTACCGAAAAGAAGAAACATCAAACAAAATTAAAACAGCGAAATAAAAATGCAAAAGATGGTGAAATGGACATTTGTCATAAGACTAGATCACAAACGGCTGGTGAAATTTATGATACCAGTAAGAATCATCATAGTAGTGAGTAACAAAACTAATTATATAATTAAAACCAGGTACGTATTTTATAGTTATTTATATTACGTCACGAATTATGTTATTCATCATGATGCATTTCGTCAACATTTATATTGCCGTGAGTGTAGTAGTTCAAACAATTATTAATATGCCAACTACAATGGCTATTGCATCAATGAACATTTCCCATGCATCCAACGAGACAAAAATTATGCGTTTAAGACAATTTGTCCGACAAAATGGTCTGCATGTCTTTACAGTAGAAGAAACAGTTTTACCTATGTTGTGAGATTCCTACATATACGAGCATTCATAATTATAATTTGCAAACACACACACAGGTATTGCATATTTTGCACCAAGACCTTAGGTATCACGATGTGTATGACGACTCATATCATTAGTACTTTAAACCCAAATTGTCCTCATCGCAGTATATTTACATGGTGGTACACAAAACAAATTCAACAGATAAATTTTTTTGGAAAGTGTAGTAACTGGAATTACAGAAATATCAAAGTTTCCAACGATCTTTCTTGGTGATGTAAACACTACGAAAAATTCGAAGGACAGCTGGGCAGCTGACAACATTAGTTTAGTGTTACACCAAATTTATGAGGAGTTTTCAGTTAATAGATGGATGGGAAAAACTTTATCCCCAATTCCCTGGAGGAACATTTTTTTATTCTAAAGGATGGTCACGAATAAACATTATTTATTTCTCCCAACATTTTAAGCAACTTATTAAATTGATTGAGAGAAACCGTCTATCCTTCTCTGACCACCTTTTAATTTAAACAAAAATTCAAACCAATATAGTGACTCATTATTCTCCTAGTTGCTTGACATTTTCCGGTAATTTTGGGTTGATATCAAATAATGGTATGTAGAAACTATTTTCAGTGTATCTGAGACGTTCGTCGATTTCTTATGAGATCGATATATATCATCGGGGTCATCTTCCTTTTCTTCTTTTATGTTAAGAGAAATTTCCTCTAAGTTTCGTTCAATATACGCCACTGGTGAGTTTTTACCTAAATGTATATTTTTAGAAGTTGGATTTATTACAAGAATAGTACGCTTATTACTAGGCATTTTTACTGTTAAATCTACAAGTCCATGCCTATCTCACAATGTCTGTAATATTCGTATGTAGAAGAATGCTGATGTCTGTTTTTTTCTTCTTCTAGTTCAACAGGGAGGAAGAAATACGATTTTGCTGGGATCGTAATATTCTTCGTAATATATACATCTGCTGATTCTTGTTGTTTTATCAAGTTAATGACTGACTGAGAAATGTCGTTCTTTCAGCTTCTTTTTAAAATCATTTCAGAGCGTTTGGCCTTTTTGTAAAAATAAATGATGTTTTATCCAAATCAATTTTGCTTTGCAGTCTTTATATATATATATCTTGGCCGAAAATAGGATTATAGTCGTTTCTGTTATTCTGAAGTAATGCGAAAATGCATTTCCAGTTTTAAATTTTATGAGTGCTACGTATTTTAACTTAATCAATTTATTTGCAATTCCTCTAATATATGTTTCGAAAGGAATTAATTTACATTCCTTCGGGACCTGGCATTTATCCCAAAGACTTACCGACGATGCGGTATCGATAATGGCTGGTAGCGTAATGTCTTGTACTTTGATCATTATCATAGATCTATTTTCTTCCGTATCATAAAGAATTGTTTCCCTACGTTCTGTTGATATATCTGTTGTAGATCCTTTATTTGCTAGATTCCTTCCTTCCTTTGTACTTGATGGAGGTGCAGGTTCTTTGGTATTCTTGTAAGCCTTCACCTTGTTATCCGATTGAGGGGCAGGTTCTTTGGTCTTCTGATGAGTCTTCACCTTCGTTTCAGGTGGTGGGCAGATCCTTTGGTCTCTTGATGAGCGGTTTCCAACTTTTTATATGCCTTCGGCCTCGGGTCTGGTATAACTTCCGACGCCCGGGGCTGGCTTACTCGTTTCCCGATTCGGAATTCTTCTTATCTTTGTGCCATGAAACTTGATCAGAATAATTCCTCTTGCAACCAATGGCACACACGGTGACTATATCATTGTTGTTTCCTGACTTATTTCCATTGTTATAATTGTTCCCTTTTTTGTAGTTAACATTATTCTGGTTATTGCACCTTTTACCATTTTGCTTATTATTATTCTTGTAACAAGGCTTCTGATCGGCACTATTCTTCACGACCATAAGAGATAACTCCACCAACTTTGGGGTTAAATTATCCATTGAATTTTGAAGATATTGTACATTTTGGTTAGGTTGAGGATTTTCATTGGATGAGTTGCCAGAGTATAACATGTCGTAGGCGAATCTCTGTATAGGCTTAGTAGGAGGTGTGACGTCTATGAGGGTAATAGGTGACTTCTTATTCGTTCGTTCATTGGAAGTAGTAGAAAATTTGGATTTTGATTGATTGTTTGTTGTTGATGGGCAGGGCAAATAACTATGGTTTTGACTAGATAAAGGTTGGTTGTGTTGGATATTAAGAATTTGACTACTTTGAGGTTGAAAATTTGGTATTTGTTGAGTCAAAGTTGGAAAATTTTGGTTACTAGGATTTTGGATTGTGGGATTAATAGGTTGGGCCAGTTGACTATCGTTGGCCAATGCATATAATGCTTGTGATTTTTCAACAAATTCTCTGATTTTTGAGTTATGAGGTAGATTTTTCTAAGGCGTGGAGACGTTTCTGAAGATTCCTTACTGAAGTATGAGTTTCCATAGCAATGTACTTCAAAAAATGATGTTGCAATCCAAGGCTGAGAAAATTCATTTACTTTTCTTCACTAGACTCTGGAAGATTATGCATAATGGCTCTTAGTTTGGTGATGAAGTATGTATCGATGGATTTCCATCTCCGATTTATTCTGTGAAATATTGGGTCTTCTAAAGCCTATTAATTTATCCTTCATTTTTCCTATTGTGGCAATTAGTGGAATCGGCGCAATCCGCCACGTAACGTTCTGCTGTTTTCAGCGTGGCATTCAGGTAAAGTCAAAATAGATACACGTGATTTGTGGCTTTTGCCCATCACCAGTTTTATTACAAAATAATTTAAGTTCAATAAGTTAATAAAAATAGCGTCCCGTACCAGAGTATTTTACAAGTTTTGAGAACAAGTTTGAGTATTTTACAGAGTAACTCTTTTGTGGCTTCTTCTTCTCGTGTGGTATGCCTCGTAGAAGATAATTAGGATAGGTGTCGCACCAGTGCGACAGCTAACTTTGTGCGTAAAGAAGACACCAGGCCGACAGCTAATCGTGTGTCAAGGATGTGCCAGCCCGACAGCTAACTGTGCACAAGGTAGAGTTAGATAGCACACCAATCCGACATCTAATTGTGTATGCAGGATAGGTAGCATGTCAGTCCGACAGCTAACTATGTATGGAGGTTAGGAAGAGCACACCAGTCCAACAGCTAACTGTGTGTGCCGGGTTAGGAGTGTACCAGTCCGATTGCTAACTGTGTACGAGGGAAAAGGTACAGGAGAGAGGTGATCACCCATGCAAGTAGTAAATTATAAGGTTGCATCGGGCTTTTATAGCCCTTCTTTGGTGTGGTCATCCAAGCTCCTGCTTCGAAGATTGTGGCTCCTTCAGTTGATTCCCTGAAGAAACTGGTGTCGTCGTCTGCTTACTTACATCCCCTGTTTATTTACATTGCATTACACATATTTGTTGTTCGTACAACTTACAGTGTTTACGCTGCGAGTATGAGACGACTGGTGCTCAAGCACGTGGAACATTACAATATTTAATTAGAATTCAAAATGGTCGATTTCAGGTTGACGCCCGAATAACTTAACCACTATTTTTATTCTTCTTTTCATGTGCACATGCACAGTCTTATGACTGGTCTCAGTGGCAGCGATAGGTTCTTGAAGATCCCTCCGCAAAATGTTTTGGGTGCTCTTTTAGCACACCTTCGAACGTTTTGTAGGGGACACCTTCAACACTGGGCCCCCACACAGCGGGGGCCTTATCGTCGCGTATGAAAGGGTTACAATTAACCCTTTTAACATTTTAAAGGTAGTTTGTGCATTTATATATCATAGCCTTGGTCTTCCCTTTCCCCATCAACTTTGGATACAATTTCCCTAGTTCCATATGGTTGTCAACAACTATAACTTTGCCATATTCATTTCTTCACATGTCTCTTCTCACAAGTAGATTTCTTCTTCATTTTTATAGTTTCCTTGCCAGTTTTAATTGCATTTTTTATTACCACTACATGCTTTTATATAAAAAGCAACGAACACTTTATAAGTACGAACCCAATACATAAGAAATGTTCCTGAGAACTTTAATAGTACGCGTGTAAAAATAATGCAATGGATGCATAAAGTCACGGTTGAGTGTGCTCCTGATACTTAGTGTAAATTTAAAGTGTTTTAGTTTACAAACGAGGACACAAATTCAGTAAATTCAGTAAGTACTTTTATATGAATAATATCTTTTCTACAGTTCCTAGATATTTATGAACAGTATTATTCACTATATGTATATATATATATATATATATATATATATATATATAAGAAACCGTAACACGTAAGTAATCAACCGAAGAGGAGTACACTCACGAGTGAATAGGAGTATCGATACCTTGAAATTATTCGCGAAACCAGTATGATTGCTTGTATTGAGTGTAGGAAACCAGTGTTCAGACAAGATCTGGCTTCAAAAATACAGTGTTCTGTCTGTCTTGACTGGAGTCATTTGAAATTCCCGCAATTAAAATAAAATGATTTGGAAAAAATGAAATCATCTAATGTTTCGTGGCAGTGTAAGTCTTTTACAGGAGATAAGGTGTTTTCCTCTATTGGTGACGTTTACAAGAGTTGAAACAGGAAATTATAACTATTAAAATCAACAACACCGACACTGAACGTGAATTTGGTAAGTCATTGGTCCTTGCTCAGAAAAACTTGATGAAAATGCTGACTTAATGAAGATGCAGTCTGAAAACTATTGCGGCATGTCTTTTAAAGATTGATCCGCTCAAAGAAGAAAACAATGCGTTAAAGAAACAACTAAAAGAGTTAAGATTAGATGAACTTGACCGGTATGGAAGACGTAATATTCTTGAAATATACAGTGTGCCGGAGAAACCTAACAAAGACACATGTGAAACTGTAAAGCTGCTAGGTCGCCCATTAGACTAAATTATTGAAAATGAAATGATTTATGTATGCCAAGGCTGAAAAAAACTCCTCACCAAACTACAGGAGGAATAATCGTAAAATTTGAACGGCGAACTGACGAAGAAAATTTCTAGGAAAACGTAAAGTAAAACGACTCCTCAATTGTACTCATTTAGGTTATACTTATAATGAACCTGTCTATGTAAATCAAAGTCTCACTCCTCTCCGTAAGAATATAATAGGAAAGGGGAGAAAAATAAAGCGTGAAAAGATTACTCCTACTCGTGGGTCGATAGTACAGGTACTATCAAGTTGCGGAAAAGGGAGTTAGAGAGGAATGTAATCATTCTAAGAACACTTGAAGATATTGATAACTTGATGTAATTATGCAATAAGCTATTGTAATGCACACGTTAGGCACTAGTAATTAGCATTTTTATCAAAATGTAAGAGGGCTAAATACCAAAACTGAAGAGTTTTATGTAAATAATATTTCGAACAACTATGACATATTAATTATTACGGAAACTTGGTTACATTATGATATTTGCGATAGCGAACTTTTCGGTAGTAATTATAATGTGTATATCGTTGTGATAGTTCAGATAATAAGAAAAGAGAAGGCGTGCTGATTGCAATAAAAAGTGACTATACTTCCAGCAATAATAAAGTTGATGGCAATTTAGAGGTTGTATGTGTAAAAATAAAATTGAATAATAACATATATTTTTACAGTGTACTTCACACCATCGTCTTCTGTAGATAAATATCTTTCATTTTATAAACTATTTGAACAAAATGAAGTATTTCAAAATCACAACATAATAATAACTGGGGATTTCAATTTGCCATTAATTGTTGACTCTCAATTTAATGTATTGGAAGGTAGTGTATGTTACAGGGCTTTAGCAAACTTTTTAAGTCTTTATAATTTACAGTCTATCAATAATATAAATAATAGTAACGGCAGAACTCTAGACTTAGTTTTAACAAACGTACATAATATTTTAGTTAATAGGGATGGAATGCCTCTTGTTAATATCGATTATCATCATCATGCTTTAATCATGAATCTAAACACTAAAGTAGATTAATATAGCGTAAAACAGAATATTCGTACTACTATAAATTATATTTTTTAAAGCAAATTTTTATCAATTATATGAAATGCATCGCGATTCTTATGAGTCTTCTTTAAAAAATTATAACAATATTGAAGAAGCAATTAATATTTTCTACGATAGGGTGAATTTTGTATTTAATGCAACTATGCCACTAAAGAGGTTCTATACAAATAATAAATATCCTACTTGGTTTGCCAACAAAATTATTACTCAACTAAAAGAAAAAGAATATCAGAGAAAACGAATGAAACACTTCAAAGAAAATAAGTTAAAGTAGAAGCAATTTAGAAAAACAACCAAAAGAATGATACGGAAAGCTTATAGTACTTATGTGAAAGAAATAGAAGGTATTAAAAATAGTGCCGCATGCTTTTGGAGTTCTGTGCAAAATAAAAGAGGTAAAAACTATACTGTTAACCATGTATTTACACTAGAAAATAGAGTATTACAAACTAGTAAAGACATTGCAGATGGGTTTGCACGATATTTTGAATCAATGTACGCAACTTTTCCGACTTCACATAAGATAAATGAAACGGGAAATTTAAACGTAAATTACACTCTTGACATTAACAGAATTACAAATAGTGATTATGAAGATGCAATTAAGAAATTAAAGCGAAAGAAAACTTGTGGCCCGGATGGAATCCCACCCTATGTTTTGAAAGCATGTTCAGAAATCCTTATGTTTCCATTACGTACGATACACAATTTGATGCTAAGCACTGCAACTTTTCCAAGTCTTTGGAAGGTAACACGAGTATCCCCTATTTTTAAAGGTGGCGATAAAACAAAAATAGAAAACTACAGACCTATCGCTATTTTCTGTGCACCAACAAAAGTTTTTCAACAAATCCTTTATAATAGAGTTTACAATCTTGTTAAGAGTTACATAACTGAATACGAACATGGATTTTTCCCACACAGATCAACTACAACAAATATCATTAATTTTGTACAGGACATTTATAATGGATTTCATGAAAATATCGATGTTCATGCAATGATTTTGCTAAGGCATTTGATAAGGTTAATCATTGTATATTATTAGAGTATTTTATCAAAATTTGGATTATCTTCTCAACTATTGAGGCGTTTTTCATCTTACCTTAAAATAGAAAACAGTATGTTAGCCTACATACAATCAGTCAATATCTTTCAAGTATAATGTTTATTCAGAAGTATCCCAGGGCTCCAATGTACGACCTTTGTTTTTCATTATGTACACAAATGATCTACCAAACAAAATTAAATGTTCTGAGTGTCTAAAGTACGCAGATGATGTTAAATTATATAAGGAAATTAGAAATTCACAAGATGTTTTACAATTACAAATATACGTAAATGAACTACATGAATGGGGTTTTAAGTAATAACCTGAATATCAATATTAAAAAATGCTTTGCCATGATTTTCTCTAGGGCAAAATTCACTCAACACTATACGTATTCTATAAATAACGAAAAAGTTGAACAGGTGTGCTCTATTAAGGATCTTGGTGTTAGTATTGATTCTAATTTGTCATTTGAAAAGCAAACTTCGCACATAGTTAACGATGCGTATAAAAACTAGGATTTATAATCAGAAATGCTAAATGTTTTAATAATATATATTGTATTAGTGTATTATACAATACGTAGTATGGTAAGAAGTAAACTGGAATACGCATCGGTCACTTGGTCACCCAGATATCAATCACACAAAAGAGAACAGAACAAATTCAGAAAAGATTCTAGCGATTTCTATATAAAAATATCATGTATCGGCATATAGATCAAAAAACCTTATAAACAATTGTTATATGAATTTAATTACGTTACTCTGAAAAGCACAGGGAAATATTTGATCAGATATTCCTATACGGAACTGTAAATGGTATTCTTGATAACGCCACGTTCCTATGTAGAGTAAATTTTAATATCAGTAAATCTCATCTTCGCTCCAGAGATTTATAATCATGTGCAATTCCAAGAACAGAAAAACACAAATCTTCACCACTCCTCAGAGTCTGCTTAATGTATTAAACAAATGTCGAGGTCTAGATTTAAGTTTTTTCAATATACACAAAATTATTGAAAAAAATATTGGCTCATGACATATAGTATAACATAGTTAAGCATGTCATTGTTTTATATACTAGCACAATATTTGTAGATGAATCATTGTTAATTTTGTTTGCTGTTGTCATTTCATTTCTTCTCTTTTATCTTTAGTCTTACCTTAATATAAGTTTTGTTACAGAAAGAGTAAGGTGACATCCGGGGCCAAAATGGCAGACCTTCTGGAAGTCAGAAGATCTGTTATCTTTGGAATTGCCGGTTGTCTTACCTCAAATACAAGTAATTGTATTTTTAATTTTTTTTGTATCCGATTTTTTAAAAATATGTGTACTCCTATTTATTTGTAGCTACTTATGAATCATACTTAATATTTGTTTGCTCTAGTTGTTATATTATATTGTCATTTTTCTTTGTATCCTAATTTAAAATTTGCTATTGATAGAACGGAGTGACATGCGGGGCCAGAGTGTTTCTTTTTTTTCTTTGTACCATTATATAAAATTTGTTATTGAAAGGATGATGTGGCATCGAGGACCTAAATGGCAGATCTTCTGGAATTCCGAAGATCTGTTAGTTTTTTAACAGCCTTACCTCAAACATTTGAAATTGTATTCTTATTTCTATATTTTAATTAATTTTTGTATTACAGTATCTTTGTATTACAGTGTATGCCTTCTTTAACTGGAGATGAACATCTCTGTTGAAGGTGCACAAATAAATATATAAGCAAGTTCTGTTAGCCTTTAAATATTTTGGTAACGAAAACTCCATGTTTGCATTCTATCGTTGAAAAACGAAATATTATCTGATTGACAAATAACTTTATCTCTCGCATAGCGTCCGTAACAGATCCATTGGTTAAAACGGGTGGTTAAGCTCATATTATGTATGTTTACTGAAATATAAAGGTATTTAGTATAACCATCAATTTAGAAATGGTAGAGGTCATAATATGATGATGCTTTTGTTGCATCGTTTTATATATTGATAAATTTTGCATTTTGTAGGTAAATAACTTAATGAATATCGACATTTAACTAGCGAGAAAGAAAATTCGTTCCATTTCAACATGAACGATCAGATCATTATTAGTAACTCTCACGAATTAAAGTTAATTGATTCGCGCAGTGGCAGCAATGTGTGTTCACTCTCATGACATTCACGTGTTTTAGTTCATGATGCTCTCCCGAAATGATTACAATTTGAGAGAATTATAGCCATATTCGCAGTACTGAACACCGAAGTGCCTAATCCTATGATATTAACGAGTTTGTTAACATCTGGTTTATATAAACGAATGACGCATCGCTGGAGAGGTGATTTTGGTATATTGTTCGCTCGACTTCGTTTGCTGATGTTCATTAAATTGGAAAACACTAGTCAACTTTGACTTTGTCCACAGCATTCATTTCTATAAATATATCAGCATTACTTTTGTGAATACTTTAATTTATATTCAACTACAATTCGTCGCAACAGGAGAAATGAGACCTTAACATTTGCGTTGAACGTGCTTTTAACGGTAATTAAATAATATTTCTTTCATTTGCTCTGCTACACAGGGGCGTCGATTTGCAAAAAAGTATTAAAGGTAGTACGAGACGTGGAGATACGTGATTAGTTCTATATCTATCTCGGGCGCATGTAAGCATTGTTTACATTAATACGTGACATAAAGAAAATAACGCACTTCGATTGGTGGAGCTGCTCCACGACCAGCTACGTGGAATACAGGTAGTGTACAGTCACTGAAAAAGATATTCCGGGAACATACTTTTTTCTTTCTTCATGGACCAGACAGGCTAATCCGTGACACATCTGAGGAACGGCATGTGATAGGCTTACAAGGAGACCGTTAATGAGATCATATCGAAATCTACCTTGAAATTTTGCTAGGAGAATCTACGTCCTATGGAGAGGTAATAGCTGCCCATATTAACTGCAAAGTACCGGGATAAGAGCTGGAATAATGATCGAAGTGTGCAAAATTTTATATGATTCAATCAACAGAAGTCACTTCTGCTTCACTTTCGTCTTGGAATAAAACACTGCCGCGGCACTGCTCGTCAGGTATTTAATGGCTCTGGAATCCCCCGAAATTATTTGTTTTGTAAAATAGGCGAAACTATACGGATTTTACAAAAACTATCGGAATTTCAGGGGCTCCAAACCCTCCTAAATGCTTCCCTGGCTAGAAGTGCTGCGGTTGTGAGGTAACGTCGGCAGTATTCCAAGATGAAAGTGAAACAGAAGTGACTCTTGTAAATTGAATCATATAAAATACATTTTTTTTACACTTCGGGTGCGTTAAATTAACAGCTTGGCCACGGCCCGGTCGTGGGCAGCTGTGTTTAATTAACAGGTAACTCGCCGCTCAACAGCCTGGCTGTGGGATGGCTAGAACAGACACCCGCACGACATTTTGGCGGGAAGCCGAAGAAGCGGGCTAGAAGCAGACGTTGCCAACCATATAATAATTATTGGTTTGTACGATAATTTGGATTCATGTATGAAATGTATCCTTATTTGTGCATGGGTTTCCATAGAACAATTGACATTTTCAGTTAATTAAAAATAATAGGATTCTCAATAATAATAGGCCTGTCATGGTAACGGATTCTCATGAACAAGATGGAGCAACCAATAAACTTGTTTTGTGTCAGTGCGGTTATAGTTCAGGAGATGGCTCAAGTTGGTAACAGTGTTTTCTGAAAAGTCAGCCCGGAAGTTTTGAATTTGAATTTAATTTGTAACGTCTTTTAGGCAACTTTGGCTCAGGCCGGATGGATGATGATGGGATGAATTCGTGGAATGAAGATAAAGGGTGGAAACGGGAATACTCCCGAGAAAACCTACGCACACACTGTTCGTCCTCCACGAAGCCCGCATGGAATGAACAGGGATCGAACCAACGATCCCTAGCACCAGTGGTGAGCGCTCTATCATTTTACCACCGCGGACCTCACTCAGGAAGATACCGAGCCGCTGTAGCTCAGGGATAAGCGTTGGCGTAGGAATCGGGAGGTCGTGGGTTCGATCCCAGCGGCCGACCTTCCTGAACGAGGTTTTTTTCATGTTTTTTCCTCAGTCGCAGGCAAGTGCCGGGATGGCACCTTTAACATAGGCCCTGGCCGACACCTTCCCAAATCCTTTCTCCTCCCCTATCCCGGCCTGCGCCTTAGATGCCTAAAGGCCATAAATAAAAATTCAATTCAATTCAGTCAGGAAGATAATATATTAACCATAATTATACTATATCGGTATTCAGTTTCAAACACATACCGTAAGTTCGAGGACGGGATTGACACTTGCAGGGCTACTCTGTTCCACGGTGTGAGTGATGATATGATGATGGAGATAACAAAGCAACAAACTGGAATTTTAACTTCGATCAATAATGTAAATTAAACAAATAGTTTAGAATAGTATAATAAACTGCGATGAAGAAAAAGTTTCGTGCTTTGACTACAGGTAAATTACGCGGAAGAAACTGTATGCACAAATTTGTTCTTTGTTTGCCTAATATACAATTAATTAAGTTTATAAATTTTTAAATTTGAATATGGATAGTTGTAAATAAAAGTTATTTATTAAAAAAAATAACACAACAGCTAGAAATAAATAAATAGCTTATAACTTTTAGGTAGATTTCGATACCTATTGAGATCGGTACTATATATATATATATATAGATAGATAGATAGATAGATAGATAGATATAGATATATAGATATATATAGATATAGATAAACACACTAGCCGCCATAATTTTGAAGATCTTTGAACCAAATTTTAAGATGTTGTTTCTAGGCTTAATAGCTCGACTAAGTTCGTTAATGAGCAAAATCGGCCCAAGGGGGTGGGAGGGGGTTGAAATTTTGAAAAAAAATATATATCAGCCCCTATGTAGTTTAGAGGGAAACTTTTTCTGCATCAATTATTGTACTCGCTACGAAGTTTACGGTGACACCAACGATTCAGGGGTTGTGGGGGTGCGAGTGGGGGTGGGGTGGAAATTAGAAATTTTTAAAACCACGTCTTGTGGGGTATTGTTGAAAAGCTCTTGACGAATAATCTAGAAATCAATAAATAGTTTCTCGATAGCCCTCATACAAGGCGAGAATTGAATTTTTGAAAATAAAAAAAACTGCGAGATCTACTTCAGCTTGTAGGCCTGGCGAAAGGGAGTTTTTTAATTGCTACTGCATTTCCAGCGATATGTCGACTTCCAGTTCTAAAAGATTATACAATGAAGACTACATTAAGTATGGATTTACATATATCGAGAGGGATGGTGTGCAATTATCATAGTGCGTGTTGTGCCATAATATTCTGAGCAACGACGCTCTACGCCCGGGTCAATTGGAACGACATTTAAATACAACGCATTCCACTCTTAAAGACAGGCCTAAAGATTTTTTATTGGGAAAAGAAACACTCTGAAACATTATGAAGTTTGACTGCACTGGAACATTTCAACAACAGAATGAAAAAGTGGTGGAAGCATCATATACGAGCTTTCCTACTTGCAAAATAAAAAGCTCCATAGTATTGGAGAGACTCTCGTCAAACCTTTCTTGCTTAAAGCGACTAACATTGTCCTTGGGGCGGAAAGTAAGGCAAAAATGGATAAAATATCGCTATCAAATAATAGTGTGAAGTGTCCTCAGATATAAAAAAATCAGGTGATTTAAAAACTCTCTAATTTTTGCTTTACAGTGCGATGATTCCACTGATATTGCTCGGTGTTGTGAGCTGATAGTGTATTGTCTATTTGTAAATGAGAAGAAGTTGATGGAAGAAATCTTGTTCTCAAAATGTTTCGAAACGACATCTAAAGGTTCTGATGTTTTTTCTGCCATTTGTAACGTATTTTTTGTTGAAAATAGTTTATCTTGGGACAGAGTTGTGGAATCTGTACTGATGGAGCACCATCGATGTTAGGCTCCCGATCTGGCTTCATAAAGCTTGCCAAAGAGAAGAACCCTGCAATTATTGGCTCTCACTGCATGATCCACAGGCAAGCTTTAGCTTCGAAAACTTTACCAAAAAATCTGAACTGTGCAGTAAAAGTGGCTATTAAAGTAGTTAATTTTGTCAAATCAAGTGCTTGAAATAGTCTTGGAAGCCTTATGTAACGATATCAGTGCCGAACACAAAAGCTTACTTTTCCATATCGAAGTTCCATGGCTGTCGAAGAGAAATATGTTAAGTTGGTTGTACGAACTGAAGTCAGAAGTGGAAGTACTTCTTATAAGTGTCATGATTGCTTTTCTGATAAACATTTTTTGTTTTCCCTCGCTCACCTTGCAGATTTTTTTTTTTTTTTTTTTTTTTTTAATATTGAATAATCTCAATCTCAAACTACAAGGTAGAAACTACAATATACTAATCTCTTACGACACGATAAATGCTTTCTTGGAAAATGTTCGATTGTGGAAACATAGTGTTAACGCTCTTACACCCAATTTTCCATTATTTCCTCGATTGAATTAAACGCTTGACAGCAACAGCAACGCGCGTCATCTAGTGGAGTTGAGAGAGACTATCGTTGCACATTTGAACATGCTTCCTGATGAGTTCAAACGCTATTTTCCTGACATGTATGCGGACGGCTGGCAGTAGAAACTAAGAAGAAGTCCTTTCCCCGTTGATGTTGCTATATTTCCAGACGAGATTCAGGAGTTTATTGAGTTACAGTGCGATTCAAGTGCCAAAGAACAATTTCATTCAATGCCTCTGGAAGAATTTTGGGTTTGTTTTCTTCCCGTGTATCCACAAGTGCCAAAGAAAGACACACAAAGCCTCATTCAAATCTCGTCCACTTACCTGTGTGAATCAGGATTTTCAACATTAGCCGTAATAAAATCTAAGTTTTGCAACCGTTTGGACAATGAGAGTGATCTCAAATGTGCATTATCGAACTTTACACCAAACATCTAACAGCTCATAAAACAAAGGCAGTGTCAGCCATCACACTAACCTCTATCCATTTTGGTATTAGACTATCCGTTTAGTACAGGTTTCCAAATACGTTGCTGGATATCAAGATAATATTTCAGTGAACTTGAATATTTTTAAAGATACATACTTCTGGAAGCGTATCTGATACTTTTAGAAATCACTTAGCAAGTGAAGCAAAAAAGAAGAAATAATGATAGAGCGCATAAATTGCACACTCTGTAATTATACTTTCAATCAGACTTATTATAAATTGCTTCAATTTTCTTTCTTAAAACGCTAAGTCGGAGAAACGTTTTCCTAGCTCATTATTCTTAAAAACCTAAGGTTTGAAGGTAAAACAAAAGCACAGATATCAAATTGTAACTTATCAGACGCTACGAGATTTGTACAAGATAACGTGTCGGTTGTTGTTCTGTACTGAAAATCTATTGCTTCCGTTTTTCATGTGTTAATTTTGTTACTTTCCGTCAGTTGTCTGCGCCCCTCTTGAAAGTCTTCCACGCTCTTTCCCCCCAGGTTGGGAACCACTGTCTGTCTGGAGATAAGACGTTGAATTTATTGAATTTATTTATGTACTTTTCCCATCTCAGGCTTAGATCAATTTAATGTGGTGGCAAAGATGTTGGAAGGTAGGCCTAGTCGACGAGATACAATCCCGGCATTTGGTTGATATGACTTAAGAAAAACCTTCAGTCAGGATGAGAGGCCTCTGGGATTTTCCCCATGTCCTTGAGATTGCTCATGTATAGAGTAGATTTCCTGCCTGAGTAAAAGCTTCACACGCATCAGTGTTAAATTAACTATTTATGGTATTACCTATTTATGTTGAAATATCCAGAACCATTTTATATAATGAGGTAAAAACAAAACAATGCTTTCCAGATTGAGTTGCTACTGTTTTATTACAGCATTCTATAGGCAATTTTCTGTTCCTTCGAATGATGGGAGTCCCATATCTGTATATGGTGTTCCTCGTGAAATATTCATAATATCATGTTATGATGTTCACACCATTTCATATTATGAGGTAAAATCACAAAATGCTTTCCAGATGAAGTTCCCACAGAGATCCCACGGTTTTTATTACATCATTCTATAGGAAATACTTTGCTCTTATATTGGTGTCGGTCACATATCTGTATGTGATGTTCCTTCTGAGATACTCACGCTATTACGTTGCAACATGTACACCATTTTAGAAACTGCTTTTTTCACAATCATAATACCATATCTCGAAAAGTATGGGTTTTACAACAATTTTGTTATAAAATTTGAATGTTCTGACGAATTTTACATAAAAAGGCCTAAACTTGAAACATGCTTCTAAAAACTTTAATTCAAATGGATGTGTCTCCATAAAGTGTCGGTCGCGATAACATTTAAGGTCAAAACATGCTAAGTTTGAAGCACTGTAACTCTAGATACAGATGGTTTAGAAACCTGTAACTTGGAATTTGTACTAATACTTGTACCAAGAACAATGTGCCAAATTTCATCAAAATCTGAAACCATGGGTGATATTTCATCTTTTTTTTTCTGGCTGATTTGGCATGGAATAGCTATGTTACCCATGCATTCTACTTGCGGGATGTAGGATCTGGGGGTTTCAAAACTTATTTAGTGTATTTGAGCTATTAAATTTCCTGTTACGGGTAACTGTACTTAAGTGCTTTAGTATCTTCTACTTGTATTGTGTGGCAAAATATTCACATCTTATTGTATACACTTCTGGCATCCTTAAATCAAGTTCGTCCTTTGGAATCCTGGGTATTTGTTCACTTTTCTTATTTCTTACGAAAATACTGTTTATATTTTACACTTTAATTGTTTTGTGAAGAATACTTTTACAAGTTATAACTCCTCATAATATTTATTTCTATCTACCTCTTTTGCCATTTATTTTAAATATTGCTTTGAATTGCTGATGTAGTGCTCTTCCTATCTTTACTGTTGTATCCATTATTCTTCAAACTTTGGCAAGCATGCAATATTCCAAGTGGCGGCGGTAAGCAACTGGGGCCTCCCCGCGGAAAAAGCAAAGGACCTTTTGATAAAATACTTAATATTACACGATCTGTGAAATATATTATACGATATATTATATGAAAAGGTGTCCCCGGCGACTATGTTTGCTATTAATCGAACTGCTAGGGTTCCTGGGCGGATAATGTTTCTGTACCAAGATATATTTTTAACCTTCATGCCTTTGACCTATATACATACTTTACTGATAACGTAACGGCACGACCCAATTGACTGACTAACGGAAGGTGGGAAAAAGGACACAGTTTATTATTTGACGAGAAAAAGCTGAGAATCCGATAAAATAACATACTACAGTCGCGTCTAAGTAACAAGAAAATACAAAATAAAAAACATATAACTTACCTAAATTTAAACAATATGTCAGTTGCAAATACTCGGGAATAGGTGCCATAAACATTTTTATAACTTTCTTTTGCCTTTCACTTTCTTTCACTACTTTTTAGCACAGTTCAAATTTCAACACGAACACACTCTTCATTTCTGCACACAGTTTAGTGTACAATAATAGTAAAAGCTCTCTACTCTATGTTATTTTATTTACAATGTTGGCGTTTACATATTTAGATGTAGATCCATTAGTTTACTGTTCTCCTAATCATTTTTGACATAAGAAATTGTTAATAAGCAGAGGACACAGGCCAAATGAGAGGAGAAATTACCATCGAAATAGGAAATGATATAGCTTTGATCAGTCATCATCTTCGAATACAATGACTTTGAATGTATAGGATTATATTGGTTTCACAACTCGTTCTCTCTCCTAACATTTTGGTTATCATATTTTGATAAGTTATTTTCATTGAACTTGAAGCTTGGTTTATTTTGCATCATTGAAACAGTATCAATTATTATGAGTTTATTTAATTATTTCTAGGCGGTTGTGGCCCCCTAAAAGTAATTCTAATACAGAATACTGTTTATAAACTTTTATTCTCTCTGCTGTACATTATCGTTCGTAAGCTTTTCTTAAAATAAGATCTTTGACCCAATTACATTTTTATTTGTTGGTAGAAACGATATATTATTTGGTCTCACATTGGTTTTCGGGCCCCGTTTTCGGACCGAGTGGTGTATCTTTGTTTTACATTGGAGTAGTGATTTCTGTGTTTCTTTTAGTCTCAGGAATATAGTCTAACCCAGGGCCTGGTGGGAAACACTCGAAGATGTGATTAAGAAACTGGAAGAAATAATTAAGTATTGCAGGAATTAATCACGAAACAACTGAACTCGGTAACCAAATAAGACAATCAACAAAGCAGCTAGAACAATCACAACAGGAAAACAAAGAAACTCAGGCAACAAATTAAACAAAATGAGTTAACAATTGACAAACTTGAAAACTAATCACGTAGAAGCAACCTCGTGTTTTACAACATACGAGAACAAGAAAATGAAACTTGGGGTGATAGTGAAAATATACTGAGACAATTTCTTTGGGAAGAATTGGGAATAAACGCATCAGATCACACTTTTGAGCGGCTCCATAGGTTAGGTGCTCGAAAAGGACGTGAACGCAGCCGCCTTATAATCGCTCAGTTCAGTGAATTTAAAAACAAATCGTGTTCTTTCAAAGGTAGAAATTGTCTTCTGTCAATTTCTGAAGATTTTTCATATCGTGTGAAAAATATTCGTTCTCTATTAAAAACGTACCTAACTCGAGCAAAATCAGAGGGAATGAGAGCCAAATTAAGCTACGACAAACTTTTAATTGAAGGAAAACCCTACCAACTAGAAGACTTCCAAAATCCTGATCTAGTTTCTAGCAACCTCAAATTCGGATCCGGAAATATCTCACGAGAAACTCCGCACACTACTGCTAGTAATAACGTACAAAATTACAATTTGGCAATACATCGAACGGATTTTCAAGAGCAACGACCTGGACTACGACCGCCTTCCACCTTCGAAAGAAGTCAAAATCTGTGGACACCAACACCTGTTAACCAGAACCAGAACAATTATAATGGGAAGGAACAAAAGAGGGAGGGTCTAAATATAAGAGAATGAGGGGAGGGTAGTGCGACAAAGGTTGACTGCTGTGAAACGGGTGTTGTAAACAGTTTGTGTGAAAGAAATGTAGCTTCTTGGTTATTTATAGAATATCAGATCACTCAAGGGGAAAATGAGGGAATTCTATTGTAGTGTTTTAGCTAGTAATTATCCAGTAATCGGTATCACAGAAACGTGGACAACAAGTGGGCATTACAATTCGGAATTGTTCTATGATAGATATGTAGTTTATAGACAGGACCGCAATAGTGAAATAACAAGAAAAAGAACGGATGGCGGTGTTCTTTTAGCTGCCCTTCGCAAATATAACCATAAGGTAATTGACTCTTGTGCTTCAGAATTTGAATACATTATTGCGAAACTTGTTTCTAACGGTGTTACCATATACATTTGTATTGCATACTTTCCACCGAAATCGAAAGAAAAATTATACGATTTTTTTTTACACAGTATAGAATGCCCATTGCCCATTTGCAAGCACTATTCTTCTCATGTGTGACTGGAATTTACCGGAAATAAGAGATACAGATTTTAATTTTGCACTTTTTACAGAAAAATCCCAAATGCTTTGGCACTTCATCTCTTTATACAATTTAACTTCTTACAATAATGTAGTAAACTCACATGAACGAAGCTTAGACCTAGTCTTCTCAAATTTATCAAGTATAGAAGTAAATATAGAGAACTATCCGATTCTAAAAGAGGATGAATTTCACCCAGCCTTATTGATTACTCTTAAATGCAATAGAATAACCAATTCAAAGTCTAAACGTAATTTAACCGGTTATAACTTCAGGAAAGCTAATTTTTATATATATTGTACCATGAACTTCCTGCAGTAGACTGGGGTTGTCTCAAACACATAATAGATGTAAATGAGGCAGTAGAATACTTTTATTCTGCTATTTACAGTGTATTTGATAAAAGTGTACCCCGTAGAAAACCATCAACGAAAAATTATCGGTGTTGATTTACAAAAGAAATAATTAGCAAACTAAAATTAAAGAATATTATCGTAGAAAGTATAAGAACTCTGATTAAATAATCAATTTTATTTAAATGAATCTAATAGATTGCGCAAGGAAACAAAGAAAGAAATTGCTAATGCATATAACTTGTATATATTAAACAACGAAAATCAAGTCGCTGCTGATCCAAGTCAGTTTTGGAATTTCACGGAAAGCAAATCAAGACATCTTCCTACCAATCCGATTTTATTTAATGGCAAGGTAATCGATGATATTGATGATATATCTAACACTTTTGCTTCCTATTTTCGGTCCATATACAGAGAAAGTTGCTCTGAATTCAAAACAATGGAAATGGGAGATTATATGTATTCAAGTAATAGACTTGACAATTTGTCGATTTCTCAGATAGGTATGAAAGAGGTAGAAGTTGCAACAAAGAAGTTAAAGTCTAAAAAAGTAACTGGTCCAGATGGCGTGCCCCCTTATGCAGTGAAAGGATGTACGGAACTTTTGAAATATCCGTTGCACATAATATTCATTGCGCACATGCAAATTCCCACAACAGTGGAAAGAGGCTTTAGTATGCCCAATACCGAAATCCAGTAATTCAAAAGAAATTGAAAATCATAGACCAATAACAATTCTTTCGGCATTCGCTAAAGTTTTTGAAAATTGTCTCTATCACCGTATCATAACTCACGTTAGACCAGTAATATCAAACTCACAGCATGGATTTATGCAGAACAAATTGACGTCTATAAATTTAGTAATAATCACGGATTTTAAAGCTAAAACATTAGATAATGGCGGTCAGGTTGGTGTTATATATACTGATTTTGCCGAAGCATTTGACACAGTAGACCAATGCATATTACTTGCCAAACATAAGCACTTCAACGGAAAACCTATTCAAACTTCTTTCATTTTACTTACATCACCGTGTACAATCCGTTCTCTACAGATAATTTGTATCAAAAGAATTTGAAATGACATCAGGAATACCCCAGGGCTCAAATTTAGGCCCGTTACTAATTTTTATATTCATAAATGACCTCCCTGATTGTATAGCAAACTCTGAGAAACTATTATATGCAGATGATGTTTAAATATTTTCTAAAGTTGAATCACTTAAAGATTGTTATCAATTACAAGTAGATTTAGATAGTATAAATAGATGGTGTCACAGAAATAAACTAGACTTGAATATAAAAAAAATGCACTTCGATTACATTTACTAGACGACAAAAATTTATTCAGTTTCCTTACTCAATCAATAACACTGTGTTACTAAGACCAGAAATAATAAAAGATCTTGGGGTTATCTTTGACTCTAAACTAACGTTTAATTGTCATGTAAACAATATAACAGCAGAATCGTTCAGAATTCTAGGATTTATTTAAAGAACAGCAAGGGACTTCAGAATGACCAGTACATACCTAAAGTTATATTATTCACTGGTTCGATGAAACTTGAATAATCATCCGTCATCTGGAATCCCAACACTCAAATTAATTGTCAGAAAATAGAAAAGATTCAATCTAAATTCCTCAGTCTCCTAACGTACAAAACAATTGGCTTTTATCCTAAATTTGAACATTATGTAAACCTAATTTAGAATTTTGAACTCCTTACGCTGGAGAACAGGAGAATCATTGTTGACTCACTCTTTCTTTATAAATTAATTCATAACTGCGTAGATAGTATAGACTTACTCTCTGAAATCCAATTTCGGATACCGGATACTAGAACCCGAATGGATAACAAAGGCCTTTTCCACTGTAGGAAAGCGCGAACTGAGATTCTAAAAAAGTTACCCATTTGGAGAATGTGCTTTTCGTACAATAAATTATGTAGAATGAAAAACGAGGTAGACATATTAATCAAAGCCAAAGAACTTTTCAGAATAATTTAATAAAATTATTCTAAAGCAAGCAAAATTTCTTTAGCAAGTTCTAGTTTATAAACATAGGATGGCAAAAAGAAGAGAAAATGAAAAAAAAAAAACTTACGATGGGCACATAAAACTTACGATGTTTTTACAGTGTATAGTATTAACTTACATATATTACGTATACATTATTACTCCACTTGAATTATCTGTGTTAATTTTAAATTTGGCTTTATATTGTGATGCATTTCTCTTGCGTTTAGTGTATATTGTGTTCATATTTTGTTGATACTATTGACAGTATAGATTGATTATATTTTACTAAGCATTCCCGGTAATACAAAAAACTAATTTGTAATTTACCTTTTACAGATACCATAACTGGGCATACGCCCGTTGTATTCTTCCTAAATAAATAAATAAATAGTTTCAATGCTCTAACTATTAAGTTGGTTGCTTTTTTCAAATGAAGAAACCAACTAATACCCTAAAAGTATTTTATTTGGAACAATTATAATTTACTTGTATCATTATTTACTATAACACAAAATTAAATTCGATTTGATTTATTGACTAATGTTTACTGTTGGTTCATAATGGCGAGGATAATCCATCTTGTTAAGAAAATTCGAATATTATGGCAACAGCAACGGATTTAAATTTTCTACTCGTTACCTGGACATAAATCGACTATGCAGACGATGTGCAAAAGTCATATATATTTAAACGAAGTACAAGGAATAGGGCTTATATTTACGCCAGACCAGCATCACCAAGGAAAATATATGAATTTCGAAAAACTCACTAAACGAGATAGAATTAGAATTTCAATTATTGTAGGCCCATTTATGATTTTTAGGCATCTTTCACTCACACCGAGATAGAGAGCGAGGAGACGATTTTGGAAATTAGTCGAACTAGGGCTAATTGAAGCCATAAGGCCGGCATTAACCTGGTGTGACTGAGGAAAAATCTTGGGAAACTCTGAGGATGGCTGGCCGCTGTAACTGATTTGAAGATTTTCGATCCAAGTCGCCAATTCTGAACCAACGGTCGCTCAGTTAAATTAGGTAGAAGAGGTGAAAATTGTGCACGTAATATTAGATGCGATATAGTTTTACCAACCTATATAACTGGGATAAATCCAGGGGAAATGTAAAGTTAAAATGGAGTTTTGCACGGTTTCTATCGATTTTTTATTGTAAAATTTTTTAAGTCGGGGTGGGGGTGCGCTAGAGAATTTGGGAGAGACACCTCCAACAGGAAAGTCTGGCAAAATCACTGGATAAAGCCAACGATGCTTTTGTCCATAATTTTCGGGATACGTTTACGACTGCGGACTGCAAATATTATGTTATTTACGATAACTACACTTACTATTAGTCATCTGAGATTTTTCTGGGACATAAGAAGAAGAGGAATGTGTATCAGCTTTAACATATACTTATCACGGTTCTCAAACATAGAAATCCTATTCACACCGAATACATCGCAAGCAATATAATGAGATATGTAGATTACCAAAATTTAAGGTGCTTTGGTCCAGGGGGAGGGGAGCTAGGGGCTCCGGAACTTCGAATGTCACAAAAATGTATATAAAGACAGTAGTGAGGTTTTAATGGAATATCTTGAAAACGGGAAACGTAATCAAAATAAAACTTGCACAACATATAACTGACCACAAGTAGTAACAAAAACCATAAGCAGTGTTGCAATCTAGGAAGCAGTGTTGCCAACGCAGAACAAAGTAACATATATTTTAAATAGCATTATATACCAATTAATGCACAGTGGAAAAGTACTGGCAATAGAAAAGAAATAGTACAAGTTGTTTGCACAGTGTTGTAAACTATGGAAGATACATGAGCTGAAAGTTGTCAGCTTAGAAAATATATGTGGAGACACAGTTCAATATGCTGGTATCTGGAATAACAGTATAAACGCTAATCAGCACGTATACTACCGAGGGTTGGCGAATAGTGAAAGCATTGTCACCACAGACTGGAACCATGTGTCAAGTAAGATACATTTAAAACGCACTAGTAACAAACAAAAGAACATTGTGAACGCTGGTACCATAGTGTTGCAATCTTCGAGTTGGTGTGATATATCTTCCATAGTTGGCAACACTGTGCAACTAACCTGTACTATTTTCTTTTCTATTGCCAGTACTTTTCCACTGTGCATTAATTGGTATATAATGCTATTTAAAATAAATGTTACTTTGTCCTGCGTTGGCAACACTTCTTCCTAGATGTCAGCACTGCTTATGGTTCTTGTTACTATTTGTAGTCAGTTATATGTTGTGCAAGTTTTATGTTGATTACTTTTTCCGTTTTCAAGATATTCCATTAAAACTTCACTCGTGCCTTTATATACATTTTTGTGACATTCGAAGTTTCGGAGCCCCCAGCTCCCCTCCCCCTGGGCCATGGTGCCTTAAATTTTGGTAATCTACATATCTCATTATATTGCTTGCGATGAATTCGGTGTGAATTGGATTTGTGTGTTTGAGAACCGTGACCCTTCCTTGTTAGATTCTATGATATTGAATGCTTATTAAATAAAATTTTGAATAATAAACTAACTAACTAACTCTATGGCTTATGGAACTCGCAAGTTCATCGCCGCAGTAACAAACGTTCGCCATTGGATTATATTCTGGGCAATATCAAGCCAGTTTTCATCACGAACACCTACTTGTCGAAGATCTCTTTTAATATTGTCCTCCCAACGCCGTCTCGGTCTTCTCAATGGCCTCTTTCAATCCGGCCTTCCAACCAGGATAGAATATAATCTAGGTTTTTCCCCCATCCGAGCTACATGGCCTGCCCACCTTAGTCGTCGCGATTTCATTATTT
>JAGDQP010007456.1:23962-67215 GCA_022664845.1 Lepisma saccharinum | reverse complement strand
GAGGTATGTCCGCTTCTTTATTACGCTCCTCTCCTGACTGATCCTGGATCCCCTTCCAAACTTTAGGCAAGCAACAATCTTCCATTCCACATGTTAGAGGGTAAGTATCCAATACACTTCTTCGATTGAAGGATAAGTATATATTGTTTTTCCCGCGCCACTACACCGGGTTATAATTCTGTACAAAGCTGGAGTCGATATTATCCGACGCAACTGGATTCCAAAATATGACGTAACTGGAACTTCAGTACTAAACCAATACTATCTTCAAAAATAAACACTGTGACATTTATCACGAAGATGAGAAGTTCATAGAAATTGATGATTTTTCAGTTCTTCACCAATATTTAAAACACAATCGTTTTCTTTGCAGCGCATAAAGAAAATCGTAAAATTTATCAACGAAACCACCTTAGCATGACTGCTTGTTTTACGTTTCATTCATAGATAACAACCTTTCTTTATTGATGCTAATTTGCGTCTTTCGATATCCCGTATAAAATTCCTTGAAATACTTTTACTCTGTTGACATTAATCACACCAGTGCTGTTTTTAGTAAATTATGTCTCGAATTAGTAACACTGTAAATCATGTGATATCGTCTCTGCTTGATGACGTAACACCACTACACACTAGTGTTTGTCTACATTTTTTCTCCCAGAAAAAATGAAGAAAAAATGAAAAAGAACAGTCTAATCGCCTCGCAACAATCACTCTCGCTCTGCGTAATTGTTGTTGTTAGGAAGCATGAACCTACTGCCAGCTTATATACACTACGATTAGACAACAAAAACTGGGATAACGTTCTTTGCAAAACGAATGCAGTTATTTATAGTGTAAATATTTCTTTCAAATTATTAATAGGCATGAAGACAAATCTTCTGGCGTTGTGCGTACAGTTTACAAGTATGATATTTTCGTCCATAAGAGGCTATGTGAAATTAAGATATCAAAAGTGGTACTCACCCGGACTGTCCATGGTATATTTCACTCGCACGTTGGACTAATATAGAAATTCTCTTTCTCACCAATATTTAATAAATCTGGAATCTCCTTCCCGGTATTCAGGTTTAAGGCAAGGTTATCCACAATGTCCAATGCAGGAACCACGACCACTATATCCAGCTCAGCAAATACTTCTTAACTTGCTATTTTCACTCAGCACTCACACTAATATAAAGGATGGACGAATATGTGTCCCAACCCTGACAATGGGATGAAACTTTCATAATTTAATCACCACTTATAATATACAGCGCACATTGAAGTATCGTGTACGTCCCTCCGCCACAACATCTTGTTACGTTCTAACTATCCATCCGAAAAAATGTAGCCAACCTCATAACTGAAAGTTGCCTAACCAAGTACTAATTCAAATGACAGATTTTTTTTTACTGATCCATCACAATTTACCTCTATTTGATTTGCGTGTAATTATAAAACGAAAAATTTCAATAATTTAGAAAAAATAAGGACTTAAGGGCCAGCAAAAACATTTTGAATTATATTATTTCGGTGATTTCGCCAGTGTTAGAAGTGATACTGTTTCCTTCAAATACACGTGTTTCTGCAATGTATTTACGTATACGGCTTTAAATTTTATCTTAGAGTATAAAGCAAAATGTATAAAAAATATATCAGTTTTAAAATGATACTTATTGCGGACGTCTTCATTCTTTCCTGTTGATTAATCTTCGCGAGATTTATATGAAAGTTCATCATTGTCTAGACACATGAGTAAATTATTGTTTTGTCTTTCGGGTATTGTTGTATTTATTAAATGCAAGTTAAGTGTAGTATAACACAACCGGTTTATTTTATAAATAGTATTTCAAATTTCGAATTTGAATTTGTTTTTGACCTTCAGGATTTTTTAGGCTCAAACAGGAATAGAGTGAAGGTTTAGAATTAGTAGAGTGACAATTGTTATATTGGTCATCCTTCATCCTAATCTGTACCCTTCTCACCTTCAATATAAAGTATCTTCTTTATACAACCTTTAATTTGTGGTAAAAAGCAGTATAATACCTGCGTCAGCGAAGAAGGAACAGACCCTAATGTTTCGTAGAATAAACTTAGTGTGTGAAGTGAAAATTATAGTATTTTATATTGCTATAATAATATCCACAACGAAAGGCCTTGTTAGATTAGATTGCATTTATGTTACGAGATAATATCAACATTCCATCCACTTAATATCCTAAATAGCATTTAAGTATGTGATTACAAATATTTCCATAAGCATTTATTATAGTACAAGTATACCACTTAAGCTTTACTTACAGGAATCATTATACAATTCAATAGTGGCTCAAATATTCAAGATTATTATTAACTAGCTAAACTGTCGCATACCAATGCTACTAATGCCGCATACCAATTACAACCGATAAACACAATATCCCAAACTTCTGACTATTGTTGTAATTAACCTGATTATGGGTAATTGAATATATTATGGTTGTAAGACAAAAACATGTACTTTAGCGTCTCTCTCAATGGAGTATTAAGAGAGGGGCACGGGGGATGCGCCCACCCCACCGATGTAAAATAGTATTTTTAATATTAAATCAATAAATCGAAAGAACAGTTTGGATTTGTTTTTGAAGTAACCTAATTGACTTATCAGAAGCGAATCCAGAGAGGGACACTGGGAGACGCGCCCCTCGAAGGAAAATGCTTTATATTTGTATCATTTGTTTTTAATTTATCAAACAAAAATTTATATTTTATCTCTGGTGCACTGATAATGAGAGCACGGAAGACGAAGGGGGTGACACTAACAAACGTCCCTAGTAATGATGCACACAGGCGCATATTGCCAACACTCTCTGACAATAAGGCAGTACATAAAGCATGTGACATATAGCTTCTATTCCTGTAGAACATTGAGTACTGTAGAACATTGACACACTGACACGAAAACGCGGACCAGAAAAACTCACCTTAGCCCATACCAATAAACGCTTTCTCTCATCAGGCATTAACGCATCTACTATATCCAGTCCTCTGTACTGAACATTATGTGCATGCTACCACTATTCAGGAGAGGAGAATGGATTTAATCAAAGTCTCTCACGTATAATAATAACGCCACCAGAGTCCAAAAATATATGTTACCCAACGGTTCATTAAATAAAACGCTGCACAGCTGATGTCAGTAAAACAAAGAGATATCATTTACCAGGACTTACATCGAAACCAACCAATGCAAACTAACCTGAGTTTCCTGAACACACCTAATTTAACTTTGAGAGAACATTTCAATTCACGACAGCTTAATTAAATTTAATTCACATGAGTCGGATTCAGATACACCCTGAAACTGAACTCTGGCGGGACTGAGGTTTACTACTCCTGTTGTGAACTCAGTCTGCTTCATCATCATTGAAGACAGGAAAAAGATCTCGTCAACTTTCGTGTCTTAATGTCAATCTACGATTGCCTTCTAGTCGTAGCAGATTCGCTAACTTACTTTTTTTCACTTCCTTACCCCTTAAAACCGCAAGTAAATCAGTTTGATTACATGTAGAAATTCCAAGAACACAAGTTGCTGCTTTTCCGCATACGTATATACATCTTGGGCAAAAAAAAAACTTTAGAATTGCACACCATTTACAATTACAGTATTAAACATCAGACATTAGGTTAGACTTGTGTGGGCAATTGATTAGGTTTATTGTTAACAAACGTAATCAAAATTTTCTGCTTCACAAGATTTAGCTTTGAAAATAAATTCACATTTTAGACCCAAATTTCTGTTACAAAGATGTCGTTAAATACTGTCTATGAACACTCGATTTATGTTCAAGAACACTTGATCTTTTAAGCAGTTAAAACCAAACAAGAAATTTATGTAATACAAAATTGTACCTAGTACAAACAATTGGGTGTAAAAGCTCAAGTAAAGCAAGCTTTCTCCAGGTTTACAAAAGCAATTGCTGTGCAAAATTCAGAATTCATAATATTTTAGAATTTTTGAATTCAGGTATGTATTACAATATTTTGAAGATTAGAACTTACCTAATGAAAATATGTTTTAAGGTGAGAAAATGGCAGCAAAAATCAGTACGGAATTCGAACTTCAGCGGAATTCGCAGAACGTAAGCAAAAGTAAAATTTCCGTTTCTAATACAAGTTGAAATTAGATTTCCATCATAACGCTGTTTCATTAACAGGGTCATCTTAAATAAGGAAATTTTGTTCATGATTTTGAAGGGTCAAAACATCTCATATTTTTTAACATTCCAATGCGGACATCGAAGTGAGAGGTAGTAGAAATCGAAATTATCCGACCATATCATACCCACCCCTTAACCCCACTTCCCCCGCCCTCTCCTCCTCAGCACGTTACAAAGAAATTTATCATACTACTAATAAAATCATGTACAATCTAGTACTGCTACTAATAAAAGCATAGTCTATAAAATAAAATCTATAAATAATAAATTATTTGAGCGAAATAAATAAATAAAGAATTTTGTTGTCCTATGTATTTAAATTCCAATCAAATCCTTGGGTAGAGAATCCAACATCAATTGTCCAAGAACTAGAACACGGAATCAACAAAACTTCAAGAACTGCTTCCATATTTTGAATTGCCGAAAGGAAGGAACTGCTAAACTCAACAGATGAATATATGCGGATTTCGAATTATCATAGTATACCGGAACTTGCCGTACAATTCAGTGTAGATGTATAAAATTTAATTAGGGTTCCCTTTGTATACCGCACTCCTACGCCATTAGCTTGCATTCTAGCCCCATCTATGAACGCCTTCTGCAAATAGCTCAAACATCGGCGTTACAAAACCAAAGAAAAGCAATATGAAATAGTTTAGTTTAAACGAAGGTAGAAAAAACGAAGGTAAATCATGTATAAAGAGAAAGCAAGAAAATGGTAATGGAATAAAACTCTGCGACTAATATACTTAGCTTTTATCTTTCCTTCAGGGATATAACAGGGAAATTAAAAGCCATACAAAAAAGGAAAGAAAGAAAAAACAATTCTCAAGATGAGCAATCACAGAGCTGGATTAACAAAATCTTTACTAATCACAGAAGAGAATAATCCCTCCAACATTTGGGATTGCAAGAAAAGGTTCTAATATAACCGAACGAGAAAATATTAAGATGAAACAAATGAAGCCACTCAAGGCATCAGCAATGGAGAGATGTACCTAAATCCATATATTTACATTGTTCACCGGGACTCAAAAAATAGGACTTCTGAAAGTACCTATTGAGTATCTATTTTCTGCACAATTTCCAAAACGAAAATTAGTAAGAGATCACACAGGCCTAACTATTAGTCAATATATAACGAAAGAAGAAAGAAAAGACAAGGAAATCATTCACATAACGAAATAAAGGGTAGAATAGAAAGAATGTAGAAGACAATAAAGATTCATCGAGGAAGATCAGCAATAATAAAACCTCATTTCGAGGAGGCCGACCAGAGCAGATCACACTGTCTTCGTGTATCCCGCCAAAGAACCGTCCAATGGGCAGTCACGAAGGTAGTAAGAATTACGTAGTCCAGAATGAGTAACCTTAGGTTCTGCCTTCGGTGGAGCGATACACCAGACATTAATAATCCCTCGACTTCTCCGTTTTGCATCAGTATTAGTAGTAACGTTTCCATATGTGCTATTATTAGGTATCGTATTTTTACAGTTGTGTATCCCACCTACAGGAAAGCTGGAAAATATTATTATTAGGAGGTGGGCCAATATCTTCCTGAATTACCTCGATTACCTTGAGAAATATTTAGTTCTCTTTTGTTCTAATTATTCCTATCTACATGCCTGCACGAGAATGATACATCAGGTACCATACTAGTAGTGATGTGTGATTCCCACTCCAACATTACACTCCACGGCTGGAAATGGATATGGATTGTTTCTATTGAGATTCACTTGAGAATGCTCAGAATTGAGCAGCTCAGTTTCTTATTGGTCCAAGTCCATTTCAACAAATTTTGCAGGAACGGACTTTCTTTCATATATGTGGTTTACTCCATCACATTCGTGAGTTACTAAGACAGATGATAAAATTGTAGTGTCAGTAGGTTGAACCAGGTCTAAACCCTTTTGTCACATGAAAGATCACTTTCAGACCCATTTAAATCGATAAACCCCCTTTTTAACAATAATAGACATTTAATTATACTTGTTTCTATTTGTTCTATTACTATTATCATTATTGCCAATATTACTACGGTTCAGGGAACGATTTTTGTTTGGAAAATTTCGGTTGTTATATTTTTGGATTAAGTATTATTGTTATTTCGACTGTTATTCTTACCATTCCTAAACTATTACTATTGCAGGTATTCCCTTTATTAGTCTAAGGGCTCGTTTGTTGAGATTGCAGGTTGCTACTTGTCAGTGTGAAAGTAACATCAACCTTGTGAGTACTTATATTTAAAACTCTCTGAACGCACCTCACTTGCAATTTTTTCCTGTTCTCATTTTGTTCTCCTCCACTTCCTCTAACTTACGCTTATTACTACATACAAGGTGTAATAATGGTCCTATGTTAACTTCATTTTCATGTAAGTCTGTCAACTCCTATTCATAAACTTTTGTTAGGTGTAAATTTTGATTTGTCAATTTTGAAAACTCGTGAGGTGTTTGGGTAAGCACTTGACCCGAAAATGTAGGAAATAAAGATAAGTCTGCCAAACGAAAAGGTGCCGATACGGTGAATTTAGGAGACACTTGAGGACTAGTTTCGGTTTCATTCCCTAAATGTACTTGTTGAGGATCCTTATCTGTATAACACGATATTCTTGTTCCCCAGAGTAATGATGGCCATTCTTCCTGATGCTAACTGCACCAACGCCACTTGTTACCGGAGCATTATACAATGACTATGGCATGGAATCGTAATGGAGATGGAGAAGGTGAAACGATGAGAAATGGAATTCCTTCCCCAAACGAACCAAGAAGTACTACTGGTTGAACGTAAATGCGAATCAGTCACATTAATAGTGACATACGAAGTCGCAGTCAAAGTGCTAACATTACCTGTAGGAAAGAGATTGCCTTTTCAGATCGAGATTTCCAAAAAGATTTCAAAGCAGTGTTCTCATTCCTATTTTTAATCTCCATAATATATTTCAATGAACGTATTTCTTCATGAAGTGCCATTACATCGGATGACATTTCTTTTGAACGAGAACCACACGTTGAAGGAACATCATCCAACTGACGGTTTAAGTCATCTCTTCTTTTATCAAAATGCTCAGTACGTACATTCCCAACTTGCAACTTTAATTGAGCTACTACCGTAGTAATGACACCAACGCTCCTCTTGCTTACCTTTAACTGACTATTAGAAATATTGAAATCGGTTCCAAGTTTATATTCCATTTGGTTTTGAGAGGCTTTGTCCAAGTTCAAAATAATCTCCACACAAGGCAAATTATTAACACAAAATATGACTTTATATATCACATAAGAGAGAGAGGGAGAGAAATGAGAGAATGAAGTGTCGAGTATGCCTCAACAAGGCTGAATAGTCTGAACCATTAAACACCCTCTCACTCGAAGTTTAGTATTATCTCTAATGAGCTACTCATTCATACTTTAATTTTAGGTTCATTGTTTCTAAAACAAATTACACAACTTGGAATGGATAACTTCTTTTCATTAATCTAATTAATCTTCATATATTTCTCATATATAGCATCATCTAGCGTATCTTTTCTAGGATACGATTACCACACTCGCAGAAAAGAACTTCCCCACTTCGCACGAAATGCCTGCCTGCTACCTTCACTAAGCTAGAGCAGTAAACTGATACGTCCGTGTGGTTAATTGTCCCGCAAATTGTGACTTGGTCAAAGCACCAAAAGCAAATGGGATAGATTCAAACAGAATGAACATACGTTGCTGAACACCAGAAAAAAGCGAAGTCTCGCCTCGACTTATGCAATGGTTTAATCACATTTCTGTTAGAATTCCCTTTGATTGAAGATATATTCCATTTATATATAACAAGCGACAAGGATGGCAACAACCAGATACACGTCTCGTTACTAGTACAAAATATTCGCAATAAATTGTAATCAGAATTCATCCCAGCCCCACCTGTTATAATTAGAGTAGATCGTGTAATTCTAAAAGCGCAAATTCTCGGTCGGGTCGGCTTTGTCCAACCTGAACACCGCCTCTACGCCTTCGGCGTTCCTACATACAAAACTCAGCAATCTCTGCGTGTTTTACTCTCTTTCGCTCGAAAAATATCTAACTAGACCAAACCTACGGGTTTACAAAGTCATTCGTTTGGCGGATGGGATTTAGGTTGAGATGTTAGTAAATTTTATAAAATTTGGGTATAGAAAAAGGAAACGACATGTTTCTGAAAACTATCGCTCAGCCCGAAACTGAACCCGCCCCTCTCCCGGATCAGCTGTCCGATGTTCTAACCAACACAATAAAAGCCAGACTGCCAGACTATTATTTCTCAGTATTTTTATGGTTAACACCTTCTGCACGTAGTAAAACTGATGACGACTCCCAACGTATCCCGTATGTCATCAATGGAATGACTCCTACAAACACTGGAACATCATTACACATGTTATTACGATAAGAAAGCCGTAATGCTAATCAAGTGCTTTCTGTCGGCATCTTCCTTCTGTGTTGTCGAATTGGACAAGTCAGTATGACACTCGCCCCCTAAGTGAGCAAACCATATTCAAATTTCCCCACAACCATAACTTTTTTCTCCTTGTATTGAGACTGACATTGTATGTCATATTGATTTAACACAAAAAAGTCGTTGTCGCCCTGGGAGACCGAAAAGTGTTGAATCAACACAGCAATTTTTGCTGTTTGCAATTATCCTCGTTCGGCTATTTCCATTTAATCCAAAGGGGAGTGAACTTGAAGCTCCAACTCCGCTTATTACGTTTGTTGTCGCTGTGTGACCTGTATTTTTATTTATATCTTATTTCTTGCAAAGGATGTGAAGATGTGCTCTTTATACGTGCGCAGCTGCTGGTATAAATAATGGTATAAACGAATGCTGTATAAGAAAACTAACTTCACATTTTAGTTGAATGACCTTTATATGCATTATTGTTATTAATCTGTTGGGCGATGAACTTTTCTCGTGATATTTTGCCCCTAAATGCCCTCTCCCTGTAATGTGCACCTAGCACTTAAAGCAAAGCAGATAAGAAGAAAGTGATTTCAGGTTCCAGTTCAATTACCTCGATTTACTTATACGTTTTCAATCTACTAACGTCCCAACCATTTTCCAAGTATTTCTATATTATATGCATTTCTGTAAAATAGTGCAAATTCCCCTTGATTATTCAGTTTTTCCTTCAAGGAAATTCACTTTTCTTCTCTGTATGCGATTCCGATAATAATACAAATGCACCAATTGATGCTAAATCTTGTGTTTAAGGGCACAGGTTTCTTAGTTTATGCTCCAAAGTACATTGTCCTTGACCCTGCCGTAAATTTCCTGTATAAAATCAGTTTCCTTTGTTTTGTATTTAAGTTCTTGTAAACGAATACCTTTTCACTTCTTACACGATTAGAGTTTCTGGGAGACATTTGTGCAAAAGTTGAATATTTTTGGAATCTATCCTGGTCCAATTGAGGGAAAGCTAGAAATGCATTGCAATATATATTGTTATTTTTCAATATAATAATTGAAGTTTCATTGCTCAGGAAAATGTAAACATACTGAAACAAGTTTTTTAAAAAACTTATTTTCTTTAGAATCAGTCTCAAATGAGGAAATTCCAGTCTTTTTTAAAAACACTTCTTTTCTTTAGACCCAGTCTCAAATGAGGAAATGATAGAATACAATTAAGAACATTAGTCACTTCAGCTTATTATACTAACTATGGAAGCTTTGACTAGTAGGCAACAACGATTATTGCACCCGGAAAAGCAATATGTGGACAATGCTACTAAACACTAGCATTTTCTCTTACGAAAACATTATACCAAAACATATTTATCGGAAAGTTTTGCAAAATTAATTAAACAAGAAACTAATTTATTTATGTATTTTAATTTTGAGGACATTTTGCCATCTACTGAGAAATATACTAAGCGAATATCTGCAATATCTATTTAAAATTCTCATAACCCAGAACTACGCTTGTTTTACTTACATTTTTCCAGGACTTCCGGATTATTCCTTCTGGTCTTCTTTAGCCAAAATCTTGACTACTGTTTCGTGTGCGTTTCGTTTATCATTATCACAAAATTCCTTTGTGTTCCTTGTGCAAGGTTAATGAAGAGATGGCAAGGCTTTTGCGAAAACTTGAACACGATTCTGTAAGCATTTCATCTCTCTTGGCAGCGAGGCAATAGCGAATGGGACCTTAATCCCGCTTATGGTATCGGTCCGTCCATATGTGTCTAGACAATAAATCTAAGGATCTATGAAGTGTAGATCATATTTCATATGTGTTTGAACATGTCTTTGCTAAAGAAAATCAGAGTTGCAGTTAATTGTTTCGATTAGAGCAGTAATTTAGTAATCATAGCCCAATAGAAAAGTAGAGTATATTGGTGAAAGGTTTCCACTTGAGATAAGGAAATTGATAGGTAATCCTGTTAATATCATGTTTCTCCACTCCCTTTTGTTTTTTGATAATCAGAATAATATTTATATTTTGACAGGTCTCTTTGCTTATGGCACACAGAAGAATGAATAAATAACTAGTCAACTCGTTTCAATATCTACACATAGCCTTCAAAAATTTCCTTAAAGAAATATTTTTGACGGTTCGGTCAATATTTCACATTCGGCCAAGACAACTTAACTGTAAATTCTGAAGCGGCAAGCTACTACAGAGTTTATAGAAATCCATGGCACAAAAGAAGGAGTAAAGAAATTAGCCAGATACGTTATTATGTATATTTGTTTATTAGGAAAGTCTAGTAAAATGTTCTATGTAAATGGAAATAATTCAGTATTTCTTCAGAAGAAATAAACTTTAACCGCGTTGATTTGGTACCCTTCTTGATAAATATTTTAATTCTCTTTATAATTTGAATAGTGAATTGTTACTGTACCAGTCACTCCACAATAGATCATCCAGCAAAACTGGATAAATACCTTCTTTTATAAGGGGCAGTCAAATGAAAACCGAATACCCGCCATAAAACACATTCCTCGCAAAAGTTGGCAACACTGTTGTTACGTATTAATACTGTCATCTGAAGGTTAGGAGAAATGCATAGTGAAAACGCCCAGGTCCTTGTTTCGTTATTGCTCTGGAGGTGGGCGTAGTGAAAAGTGTGCTCGTCCAGTATTGAAAATGGAGCCAAGCAAAGAAGAGCAGAGAGGTGTGGTTCACATTTTGATGGCTGAGAGTGTTGGAGCACGCGAAATTCATCGTCGCATATCTGCTGTGTATGATGGTTGGTGGTCTGATCCGGGAAAACCGACGAATCAGAGAGGGAATAAATTAGTGTTCAGATCGGCATTAGCCATGGCTCCGTGGACTTGGGTTTAGTCGGACGAGAGAGTGCAAGAGTGGGTGAGATTGTGGATCCGTCAGCGACCTACCTCTTTTTACAAGACTGAAACTGGTCGTCTCGTCTCACAGAAGGATAAATGTATTAACACTTCTGCCAATTACTTTTGAATAAAACAAATTCCATTGTCTCTTTGTAGCGGGTGTTCTGTTTTTATATGACCCTCATACTTTGAAACAATATCATTTCAATTAAGGTCTCAATGTTTCGCGTCGGTTCAGTGGCAACGCAAGGCAGGCTGGAGCCCGGGGCAAGTGAACATGATTGAGGCCCTTTTACAAACATTATCGTGAGTGCAGACTAGCAATATTGACAGTAATAACGCAAGTCCCCGTTATTCCTAGCCTCACGGGATCGCGTGAGACTTACTACCCAAGACGGAGAACGTCTCGTTCACTCACGATAACCTATCCATGATACTGAATATTGAGATTGTTGACTTGTGTTGGCGACCGGCGCACAGTGGAACGAAACCCAATAAACACGGTGAAACTAATACTGCTAAAATACCGTCTGAACGCTAAAGAAATGTTGACTGGATCTTGACTAGGAGGTCATAGGTGTCTTTATCTGCGTCACATTGACGTAGTATACGGGATATAGCATGTTTCATTTTGACGAAAAGCTAAAAAAACAGCTGTAAAATGGGTTGCTTGTTAAAAATAATTGACAACACGTATAATAAAAGGCAAGATACTTGCTTCTAAGCATAAAAAGCAAACGTAAACAAAAATGTGGAATTAGTAATCTATAGATATGTGAACAACACAGAGCCTAGCAATTACCTTTCTTGGCGTCCTTTCCCAAACAGATCCTTGCCCATGCACCATAAATGTTAGGAACGCTACGGAAAATTTGCAGGTAGGAATATCTTAGAGAAATATGTGGAAAAGGAAGTAGTTTACCAATGTTTTACTTTTGCAAAATAATATTGGAAAACATAAAATTATATACAAATTTTATTCTTAATTATATTTCTATCCTTTTCTCTCTTACCAAATTCAAATGGATTTGAAGGTTTCTGAATTAGCAAATGTTAGTAATATGTTTGAAAGTGATAAAACCAAGTCAACAATGACAATATCTTGATATCAAAATTTTTGCAGAAGGATTCGTTTGTAAATGAAAGACCCTTGGAAACACCTTAGTCCGGATGGTCGGCCGCTGGGATCGAGACCAGGACCACCAGAATGCTACTCCTGGTGAAAATTGGAGAATCGATTTCAACTTAGGTTTTATTGAGGAACTTGATCAAAGCACGAGTATATTTTACCAGTTATGTGCTTCTTTAAAAATAAAATAATTTTTATGTTTGAATTGTAAACGATTAACTCTGATTTACAGTGTTCATATCGCATAATTTAATCTTCCTTACATCGAAAACGTGCTTTAAATATATTTGCAATCATCAGAATACACTATGTATTTTACAGGAAAGTTTATTTAAAAAGTCATGTATTATTTACTATTGAATAGCATTAGATTTGTGTACCGTTACTTATAATTTGTAATGAAAAGTGTTCATTATTGTATCATAGTCCATATGACATCTATACACGATCGGATAAAACATAATTCATTTTCGATTCAAGAGAAATCACCCAAAATTAACAACTATATTATTTGACTTCAGAATAGCTCAAACGTAATTTTACTAATGTATCAATAAATTCGAGTCTATGGAAACTGTTTAGGTATGTTCTATTAGTTATTCCTCAGTGGACTGTAGAAGTCTTTCAGGTGTTATAAGGTTTCCTTTTCTTTCAGGTAGAAATACGATGGTCTTACGACTACGTGGTAATTTAATTTTATACCTGTAGTATATAGAAAATATGCCAATGCCAATTGGGGTATTATTTTGTTAAAGGCCTGTTGTTAAGCATTCCGAAGGTAGCATTTAGGATGCCGCGTTCAATCCCAGCAGATGACCATTCCGATTGATGTTTCTCCAGTCAAATTCTCCAAAGGCAAATACCGGGGTTATACTTTCAACTAAGGTAATGACGACACTTTTCCACATCCTTTCAAATTTCCTATCGTTGCTTGAGCCTCAGATGCTTAAAGGCTATAAATAAAATTCAAATTTGAACTGTGTTCTGGGGAATATTTCTATAGATCCTGTGCCACCAAAATTGTTCTGAGAGGCTTTTAAAGGTATTCCGTATCAGGCTCATAAGTAGTGCTAATAGAATTACAATATAGGGTTTTCTTCTTTACATTGATAGAGCATTAGTTACGTAAGTTTAACATTAAGACTCGTAGCTACCCTTACAAAGTGAATTGCCAAAAGTCATGGGATACCTATGTATTAATGTCTAGGACTCCTCTATCACGGCGAAGTGCAGCAACTCGAATTGGCAAGGATGTGACAAGTCGCTGATAGTCCGCTGGAGGCGGAAAAATCCCGTTTTAGCAGAGTACATGGGGTTCTTAAATTCTGGAGGTGTCACCAAGCTGCAGAACATAGCGCTTATAGGTCAATATCCGACTTAAGCAGACCAGAGGACACAAACCATACCAGGAAAAAACGCTTCACACCATATCGTAGATACTAGCAACTTACACAGTGCCTTGTTGACAACATGGGACGATGGTCCCATGGGGTCTGCCCCACACCCGGATCCTATCGTCCGCACGTACCAATTGGAAACGTGACTCATCTTACCACGCAACACGTTTTCAGTTGTCTAAGACCAAATCCGCTTGTTCCCGAGCCAATGTGAGTCACCACCACCGATGGACCGATGGGCAGCAATTAGTAGCGGCACACGTGTCAGTCTTTGGCTGCGATACCCCATGGAGACCAAACTGCGCATGACTAACTTCTGTTACACTTCTCTGTGATATCTTGCATTACTTACTGCTCTCAGAGCACGCAATGTTTTTTGTCTGTTTCCTCGAAGGAGACTGTCTAGATGTCGCCGATCGCGGTAATTCAGTACATGTGGAATTAAACTGAGTTGCTCCTGATGAGGTGTAATGCCTACAATTCAGTACTCACCGTCCACACTTGACACTGTGGATTGAGTCAAGTTCAATATCTGGACGACTTCTGAAACCGCATACCATTTCGTCCAGCACCAATTATCATTCCGCTCTTAAACGACAGTAGCTCCCGTCGGGCTGTGATCTCCACGGTACACGATGTTTTGCTCCCCTCACAAAAGTACATCTGATCGCACTGCAACTGCCTCGCGGCGTACTAACGGTTTGACGCGATGCTATCACGCAATCATCTAGTTCCCTCCCTCTGCAGCATGATTTTCTTCAGTTCATTGTATATTAGGGTGGGTCGAAATTTTTTTTTCTGAAATTTGATAACGCCTAGTGGGAAAAATGTGCCAATCGTGATAGTGACTTCACTCACAATTTTTTTTTTGTAAATCTCCTTAGGTTGCCGGAGCGCTCTTAAAGTTTCACTGTACTGAAACCCGTAGGCAACCGCGCAATTTGCTTAAACCTATTACTTTCAACGTATTCTAGTGATTGATTTGCGGGCAGAATGTTTACAGAAGCGTGTCAGACTCGTAATCCAGTGTTCATTAAATTATTTGTATTTATAGAAGTTCATCGAACTTTGCAGCTCTTTGCTTAATTCACTCTAAAAGGGTACGGAACAATGCAAAAATATTCACGAGGGATTGGCTGCAATTCGAGCTCCACCCGGCCACTCATCATTATTAAATTCTCTACGACAGTGAATTAGTGAATTTCTATTAATGCCCTAATCGAGATGGTGAGCTTCTAATGACGGGACGTACAGTTCTAGGTAAAGTGGGCTCTGGACCACGCCAAAATACTCCAGTAGAATTTAATCCGTGACCTCGCGCACAGAAAGAGGGCGCACTATCCTCTCGTCATTCTCTGCAGAAGCTTCTGCCAATCACGTGAAATGATGTAATCAAAGGTCACTTAAGGAGATTTACAAGAAATGTATGCGAAAAGCTGAAAGTATTATTTTGTGGATATAAGTAAATGTTCACGTACAGCAGATACCTGTTCCTGCGAAAGTGAACTTCTGTGTGAAGTACAAGTTTTAAGAGACCAAACAGCATTTCGAAAAATGGGAATATACAATATTCACATTTCCATTTCATAGTTAAAACGCCTTTGGGTAGCCTAAAACGTAAAACGAAGACCACGTCTAGATTGAAAATGTCACAAACTACTCATATATATAACGTACACATTCCTGGGTCTTCAGGGAATTATTCCAGATCAACTCGCAAGTCATCCGCAGACGATTCTACGATGTAAATGGAGGAATCTGGCAGTATCACGTGGTTATAATACGAGATATTACCGTCAAGAAGAAGACAATGCTCTCCTTTACAGTGTACGTTGCCAGATGCCTACACAACCAGGGCGTCTTGCAGAGAGGTAGCAATGCTTGCTACATGTGTTTTGCAACATGCAGTATCTAAGTCAGTGATATACAATAGCAGAGAAATCCAAAGTTTTAAAGATTTACAGAAAGAGCGAAAAATCATATTGGAAATGAGGTTGGCTCACATCAGAATACCAGATACTGCGGTTTCATGCCAATACCTCTGAACCCGGCATTAGCTGTTAACAAGATTTGTGATGGAGATTTACGTGCCCGTGTGGATTGGCATCAGACAAAACTTTTCATGAGAGGATGAAGCAAGGGATTTATGTAATATATCATATTACCCTCATATCTACATCTCAGTGAAAATGTTTTATCAATCCTACAAACCAACGGATACTTTGTTAAGGGGAAAAAATCTTCATCTATACATGTTAATAGACATCCGCGAGAATGTAAGAATTTGGCATGGAGACGAATAATTGCCTAAAGGCCATACATAAAATTCAATTCAATTCAATTCCGGTGGCTTCAATTAGTTAAATAAATAATTTGTAGAAATAATATTTTTGACACTTTGAGTATAGCATATTGTTCTATTCAATAATAATATATACTCATATGGCTTTCCTAACAAAAATCATGTTCGTTCAAACAATAAATCAATCATATGAAGTCACCAAGCAACCGAACAAACCCTGCACTGATAGCAGATTTATCCATCAAGGGAACAACACAAAACTTGTTAGTCTTACAACATACCTTATGTTATTATAAAACGCCGTTTTTGAAACTAGGGAACTTCGTTTCAAACATTTTCTGCGGTTGCATGTTACAGGATTCCTGCCGGTACTTTTAAAACTTTGGGTTAAAATTTTAAATTTAATGGTAATTTAGATATATATTTTGTTAAAGTAATATTTTTGTGGTGCTAATTTAAGAATTATTTTGTCCAGTTTAAGATCTTTTAGGCAGAGATAAATTTTGTCTTTATGTACATTTAGCCCAAGAGACGAAAAGAGCAGATAGACTGTATTCATACGTGAGTGAGAGACAGAGAGGCTAACTGGACATAGGAGGAACTCGTTGCCAAAAAAGGCAAGGACTGCAAATGCAAACATTTCAATGTCTTTTAAAGGTGATACGATATACAGCTCAGTGCTTTTCTATAGAGAAAATAACATCTCGTTCTATGTTCTGGAAAGTAGCCCATTTAAAGTAATTCCGGATAGAAAAAAATTTTAAAGCAACTTCATTGCTGAAAGTTTTGATACATGTGTTAAGCGAATATTTATTTAAATGGGATCTCTCGTTTATTGTCTACTACATGGAACCCAATATTCATTGTTTGCAAAGCTTTATCTGGAAGTATTTGTGGCTAGTGAGAAAATGCCTACTTGCCTCACGAACATACAAATAGGGCTGTGCGATATCAGGTTTTGAATATCGAAATTCGATATCGGTCAAATATCCAATATCGAAATATCTAAGGTTTGATAATATATCGATCGATGATATCGAAATACCAAAAAATATCAAAGTATCGAAAAATATCGAAGTATCGAAATATAAAATTGTAGAAGTATCGAAATATAAAAAAATATTTAAGTATCGAAAAATATCGAAGTATCAAAAATATCGAAATATCGAAACAAAAATATCGAAGTATCGAAAAATATCGAAGAATCGAAAAATATGGAAATATCGAAAGTATGGATATATCGAATTCGATATTTATAAAATATCGAAATTTCGATATTCACAAAATATATATCAATCGATCGATATATCGAAATATCGCATAGTCCTATATGCAAACATAAAATTCTGTAATTATGTACTTACCTTGATTTATGTTTCGATATTAATTTTATTGCTATTATTGTAAGAGCTAAGAGTGAATATGTAATATAGGAAACACCTCTGAATAACAAACCCGTCTCAAAAAGAGATAGTTTTAAATTACCCGCCAAAATAATATTGGATCTGTTTGAAGGCAATTCTCATTGAAAAACAAACACGGATACCTTGATAATTGTTTAACTTAAAGCATAAACCTCTGAACAGCGGAAGAAGCCAATATATTGTGGTCTTAGGTACAGTTTGCGCTTCAAATATTTTTAATAGGAGTCATCGCGTTATCGAGAAGTCGTGAAGACAAATATAGTCTAACTGTTTACCCTATCCCCCACTTTAAGATCGCTAAGACAAACCGCCGGTTCTTAGACTGCTTGACGCCAATAACATCCAGAACAAAACAATAATATCTAAATGAAAGAAAACAGGGAACCTAGTAACAAATCTCAAATGGAAAGAAGAATAAGTTTGTTTCTAAAATGTGGCAACGCTGTTACACACACTTATTCTGCTAGAGGACCCTAAAGGCCTCAAATTTTATTCATTTCAAGTGTCTTGTTAGTGGAGTAATTACAACGCTTGTAACCGGGTGATCCACCGCTTACATGTGGACAAAACTAGAAACAATAATGTGTGTTTGGACGACTAGACTATCGCCGCGGTCAAGCATAATAGATGTCGCCCGCGCATCAATCCTGTCAATGTGTGTTAAAGAGTGTGATTATATATTATATGTGTAAGCATGCATATCATCTAATGTTAAAGAACATTCTTTATTGTTTTATTAAGAAGATAAAAAGACTCATTGCCTACTTAACGATTCTGGAGCAATGGATGCTACCAGCTTGTAGAAAGTTGTGAGATGTATTTCAGTGACCCAAACGATTGTGTAACTGGGAATCAAAAGATCTAATAACATACCTTTTCGTATTGGAAGGTAGTTTTTTATTTATATTCCTTCGCCTTTCAGGATATCTTGGCATTTCCTGAGGTAGTCGAATACCCTTATGGGGATATTCCTATACAGTAGGAATTGTTCCTTGGATTAGAACCGATCTTTGGTTATTTCCAAGTTCATTCAGCGTTTGCTTAGTTGGTGATGATCCCTTTCGTTGGAGGTTCCCACTATAGTTAAAACCTGTTAGAGCGGGAAATGATCGTCGATATGTTCTTGATAGTGGCCATTATACTAAAAGCAGGCGATTAACTCATAATTCAGCATTATACAAGGCGGTAAAGTTTGAGCCAGGACCTTGTCATTTTTAGTAATACGAATTGTCCATACTTCGTGTTCTGTGCCCGAAACAGTAAATGGTTAGACAGTTACATAAATGGTGCCAGTAGAGGGGACGAACTCAGGACTGTTATACGCTGTACTGCAGTTCTGTTTTCGTAACACGTTTAACTATGTACGCCCACTCCACTATAACAACGTACAATTATTTGCAGATAAACCTGTTATAGCTAATTTAGTTTGTATGTCATTTTGTGATTTCAACTTCTCATGGACCATTAAGGAACGTTTCAACGTGTACTTCTTAATAGCGAACATCTTTATATTTCAACGGTGTTTCCTATTCGGAAGCATTACTCTATTGTTCTTATTATCAAGATTTTCAAAACTGTCCTACATGAAATCAACTGTTTGAAAAGATTGCCTCTGGGTGATCATCTATTAAATTGTCTATTTTTATACCATTGCCCGAGAAATCTTCAACTTGTAGTTCTCTCCTGATGAATTTCGGTATCATAGTATCAGTGTAATTGATCACTGCAGTGAAAATCCATTTCTTTCTATCGGGCTTAGTTTTGAGAAATAGGCAAACCAATAATGTGACATATAAGTGACACAAATGTACTAATAATGTTACATAAATATATCAGTGACTTGTATGGGCACGTGGGTAACGTCAAACCGTGTCTGGAGCGAATGGTATTGAGGTAAGTGTGCCCCTCAACCAATCTATAACATCAGGACATGACCTACAGCACATCTGTGGGGCACATGTTCTGTCTCTATCAACCTTACAAGAAAACCGTCAATAAGATCATAAAGAAACCTACGTTGAAAACTCGCTAGGAGAATCAAGCTTATAAAAATAGCTGTTCATTTCAACTGAAAGATGCCGAGATAGGAACTGGATATTCTTACACTAATATTGAGTGCAAAGTGTACAAAAATTGATTTCATGATTAATTTTTTAAAAGTCACTTCTGCTTCATTCCCGGCATGGAATGACACACTGGTGTGTTGTAACATCTCCTCTGACACTCTAGTGGTGCAAATTCCAGGTAGCGAAATGTCCAAATATTCCTGAAATTGCCCTCTTTTTCTAATCCGGAACCTTTTTTTTTTCTTCAAAATTGTACAGAAAAACAAATAATATTTTCAAATTCAGCAGACGATAAACTTGTAGGAACAACCACTAGCTCTCAGGAAAGAAAATCTATGTAAGTCAGTGTAATTTGCGTTTGAAGGGTAGAGGTAAACAGAATAATAATAATAATAATAATAATAATAATAATAATAATAATAATAATAATAATAATAATAATAATAATAAAACACTTTTTAAAAATATCTTAAACATTTCGTACTAAACATTAAAAAAAATAATTTTGTTTATGCAAGATTAAAAGGAAAAGCTCTCTGGTATACAGTTATTTCATAAATTCTTGAATTGGCGCCCCCATACTTTTGTTTCTAATCATGCAGAAACCAAATTATAGTTTTATATTTTAGTAACAATTGTTTAAAAAAAGAATGCCTTTAACCTTTACTTTTAGTTTTTTCGGTATTCAGATTTTTCTTCTCAAGTTAATGTTTTGTGACCCCAATCCTAAAGTATTTTCCAACCAGTCAAACAACAGGTACTGTTTATTTTATTATAAAAATTCCATATTAAAATATATTAAAAATGCTTTTCAAATATATATTATATAGAAATATATGAACCTTACAATGGAATATTGTATTGACTCACCCCTTACATTGCTGTGCAAAATTTCATGAGTGTATGACGCCCGAAATAATTTAAATTAACGCTTCAAGATTTGAGGAGACCACTAACCATTGTGAACTAAAGAAAATAATGTAAAAAATGGGACGTTTAGGAAATGGGCGCAATCCGCGATGGCGTGGGACCGTTTGGACGCTATGGCGCTGAGACAAAATGGAGCGTGACATTTTGGAGCAAGACAAATTGGCGCGGGACAAAATGGCGCGAGACAAATTGGTGCGGGAAAAAATGGCGCGAGACAAATCCATACGGCAATGTAACAAACACATCGCCTTATGTAGAGCATAGTAGACAATTGAAACAGTAAGGATATTCTTTGAATCTGTGGGACAAACAACACACTTTTGCCAAATAATCACTTTGACCTTTGAATTGTTATGTAGGTACGTATATTATAGGTGCACACTACTTACTTTGAAAAATTATGGAATACACCGGTAACAAAGTATAATCATGAGTTGTTTAATTATGTTTTGTAATTCAGGAATAAAATGTTTTCTTGTAAATCTAGCACTGCCTAGATTAAAAGTTCGGATTTTCTAATTTTAACCAGATATTAGTACTACAGAGTTAAGGCCATTGGAATGTGTAATTTAAGACTTTTATTTCAGGTGTGGCGATGTTTGGTTACGAGGGTTTGATAAGAATATTGTAGGAATATGTCCAGTTATATACAATATCATATGGCAATTGAACCATCTGCGATACTATTCTCTCATGCTGATTCAGTAAAAAAATATTGCTGGGACAATCAGATAGTATTGGAATACTTACTGGTTTTAAGTGAAGGAGCAACATATTTTGAAGTGGACGTGTGCTAAATAAAATCTATTAGCACACTTCTGAAAAGTGGGGAATTAATTTCTTGTCTGATTGTATTGAACACATCGACGGGCATACTTTACCCATTATGTGCTTCTTCAAAAATTATTTTTATAAAAAAAAATCATATCTGAGGTTGATTGATTATTTGCATCATTTGCGGGAAATAGTGTCAAGGTTTTGGTCTTCATTGCAACGGGAACGCACTTTAGAAGCGCTAAAGATATTTAGGAATCATTTTGCACATTGAGAGGAAGGTTGCTAAAGGAATGTATTATTTATTATTGAAGGATACTACCTTATTGTCTTCACAATTACATTTTGCAATCACAAATATTTATAACTTTTGTAAACTCATACCAGCCATCTGTAAGCAATCGGTAAAACCGACGGTAAATGTATTAAGTTTTTTAAATCTTTCGCAATGTAAGTCTGAAAAAAAAAATATTTCCTGATATTTGTTGTGTATTTTTAGGACTCAACGATCATTTCGTAGGACTTCCTTCCTGCTTACATCGTCTGGGGATTTTGTATGATGTTAAATTACAAATCTTATTACAAAAAAGTTATAACAATCCTATCATCAAAAAGTACACAATCGCAGTTACTACAATCCGCTACTTGTCTTGAAGATCAAGGCAGGCTACTAGCAGCGAATTCACCTGAGTCCGGTGCTTGGCTCCAAGCTTTGCATTCTCCTCCTCTTGGCCAACATCTTTCGAATGAAACCTTCCGTATTGCTGTTGCCTTACGTTTAGGAGCAGTCGTCTGTGTATCTCATCGCTGTCCAGCCTGCGGAGCATTCGTGGATCAACGGGGTCTTCACGGTCTTTCCTGTGTCAGGAGTGCTGGTAGACACATGCGTCATTCTAGTGTCAATGATGTCATCCTCAGAGCTCTAGTTTCTGCTAATGTAACATCGGTACGAGAACCATCTGGCTGTAGCCGCTCCGACGGTAAGAGACCGGATAGAATGACACTAGTTCCATGTTAAAGAAGAAGACCTCTATAATCAGATTTCACCTGCGCCGATACTTTCGCCATTTCAAATGTAACTCATTCTTCTTTGAAAGCGGGTGGTGCTGCTACTCGTAGAGAGGCCGATAAAAATCGAAAACACTCTAATCTACTTGCACAGTATATTTTTGTTGCGATCGCAATTGAGTCAAGTGGTTCTTGGGGCACGGCATGCCTCAATGTTATTAAAGAAGTTGGTCGGCGAATACAGATCGTTTCAGGTGATGCTCGCGCGACCAACTTCCTAATTCAGCGCCTCAGTATCGCAATTCAGCGAGGGAATGTATCATCTATTCTTGGTACGTTGCCTCACAGGAAGGCATTAGATGAGATTTTCCTTCTTTAAAAATGTTTTTTTTTTAAATTTTATTCAAATTTTGTTTAAATTTAATTGTTATTTAGTATTGTTCACAATTGTTGAAAATAATTAAATTTCATGTAATTTTTAAAAGTCTAGTAATAAATACATTGTATAAATTCTACCAGTGCGACAATTATGCGTCTGATCTATTGCTATTGATTGAAAGTTCTTTGTTGGCATGATCTTCGGTAATGGTGGGCAACCATGCGATATTTCTTGTTCCATTCATCTATTATTGGCAATGCCCTGTGTATTAATGTGGACATAACTGTGTTTTTCCCATGCCGGAGGTTGATAGGACTCTGCACTTAAATATAGGTCCGTGTGCGTCGGGCTTCCTGTATACCTTATTCCCAAATTTTCCATTTGGTCTCTTATAAACCAAAATGGCTAGAAACTGAAGTTGCCTACCCTTTTCCAATTCCATTGTGAATTTAATTATTTCGTGTATACTATTCAAATGCTGAAGAAATCTTTGAAGTTCTTCTGCTTTTCATCCACCCACCTCTAGCAATGGTTGGGTATCACTTTGCTCATTCCATATCTATTTTTACGAACCTTTAAAATTAGTTGCAGAATTGTTTAATACATTAGACTATAAGCTAGAAATATGTATTGGGTGGCATTTAAGTTTGAACATACGTATTTTGTAATGCAATGTAAGCAGACAAAGACGCAAACTTAAGCATTCATATATTTTTTGCATTATCTCAAACTCAAAGAAGAGTATTGTTTAAAGCTAGGAGCACAGCGGAGATACTCTTTGGAACGTGAAATGCCTCGTCGTTCTTCATTGACGCGTTGAACCAGGTCCCGCTTGGAAGGATGTTCGAACTGCTCTCCCGAACAGGATGCAAACCATTTTGAGCGCGAGTATATCGAAAGTCGTAAAATAGTATAGCGCAAAAATTTCGAAACCTGTGTTTTTTTTCATTTTTCTTCATTTTATTTCGCTTAGTTGTTTATTTATTCATATACTGTATTACAAAATTTCATTGCAATTTTTATTATTAAAAACCTCCAAATAACAGTGGAACCATTATATTGTATATTTCACAAAGTATGCTGATAAAACAAACGCTAAATATGAATTTATTTTAGCTACACAATAACTAACTATATAAAAATATTCGAACTCTAAGTTAAATTAATTAGAACGCCGGCATGCGGGCAACACAAATGTTGAGTTGAGTTGTTTCGAGATTTTAGCATTTGCATATCACAGAAATTGATAAAATTACTATTGCTACTGCATGCGGTCGGAAAACTAAATTACTATTTATGAGGGCGCATCGAAAATTTGGAACAGTGCGGCGACTCAGGTTGAAACATGACCCGACTGGCATGATGACTCGATTAACCTGACTGTCTCGATGACTGGCCTTGATCAAAATGACCAGACATACTCTTTGAACCGGTGACTGGATGACTGATTTTTTTTACTAAATGACCCGGCGAGCCCGTCTTGACCCAGAGACCCTTTCTTGAGCTGATTTGTTTTGGTCTCTGTTCTGTAGATTGAGTAAATCAATATCCCTATTTTCTCAAAATTCACTAATTCTATTAGAATAGCCTTTCCAAGAAGACGCTAATTGTTCACATCCATTTATTTTGTTCTTTTCAGGATATAAGATATCTTTTCCTGTTCATGGCATGTGGACTTTCTGGATGGCGAACACCTTGTGCGGGGTTATCTCCGGGTTCTCCCGTTTCCTCCCACTTTCTTCATTGGACCAATTCATCTCATCATCGTCCATCCGAGCTAAGCCGCAGTTGTGTAAATACCTTACAAATCAAATTCAAAATGAAAATTTAAAATATGGTAATTTTCATTTATTGTTACTATTAATAGATGTTCGCATTGTTGTCTTTGTGCTCTAGGGGCAAAGGCTCCATTATTGTTGTAATGTACAGGACTTTCTCCTCAAAGACAGATGGACACAAAATAAATTAAGGGGGCCAGTGGCGCGCCCTATTGCCGAAAGAGGCTTACCCAAAACTTCACATAACGTCGCAAAATCTATCTGGGAATGTAAAACGACAGAGAGACGTATTTAGATGCAAATTGTATTTCTGAATGATGCTTTCATACGATATGACATTAGGTTTCTGTTGAGCTCCGAAGCAAAACACATAAAGATCTGCTGCAAATGGTACTATTTCATTGTGTTCAATGTTAAGGTGCTTAACGTAATACAAGCATTTTGCCTTCGTTTGTTACAACCTGTTTTCTTTTTTTCTAAGTACTGAGAATAACCTGGTACCGAATTTCAACATGGTGAATATAGTTCGTGCTTTTGTGGCTAAAAGTAATGCATTGTTTATTTATCTTTATGTTCCAAATATTGACTTCAGGTTAATTAACACTATACTTGTATGGTTCACTGAATGTTGGCTTTCAAACGAGAGACAGTACATTTTATAGTGTGATGCAGTAAAGATATGTTTTTTTACTTACAAACACAGAGGACTGTACTCGTTCACAACAACGTTTTGAATATGTTGTTCACACCTTGAAGTTGTACACTTCTGATGTATAAGGTTGCAACACAGGTAAATATATGATTCATTTTCTATTATTTTATTCATTCGCTGGAAGGAAGATGATGTTTCTTTGGAAATGATTATACTTCTTTAGTTTAAAGCAAACTGTTCAGTCTCAGAAGAACACTCGGTAGGTGTCAGAGCTCGATTTTGATGAAAATTCATATACAGTGCCTAGGTAAACCTCCACAGCCAAAATTATAGGTGCTGTCTTCAACAAATAATGACAAGGGGACCCGCTAAAGATGGAACATAGTGAGTAAATAAATGGAATACTGAGTAGAGAACGCCTTTTCTCTTAAAAACTCTAATATATATTGAAAGAAAATGGGTATGAATGGATACTGGACAGGAGGTAATGGATGCTGGAGAGTATCACGACAACGTCCACCATCTTGAAGGTGGCATATTGACTTTATTTTTGAAAAACATCGAAAGGCAGTGGTCATGCGATATATCAGTCTGTGCTGGAATGTTGCAATAAATCCAATGATGAAGTCAATTTAAATATAACTCTAATCCTGTAAGAGAGAATGACACCTAAAATTGCTCTGGATAATATCATTTTCACCCTAGCGTTACGCCTTCTTGAAATGATGACTTCATCTTCCGTTAGTGTATTAAAAACTTTATAGTGCCCATAATGTTGCAAACAATATGGTCATATTTCAAAGATAGCGACACCTCTTCTGTAACCGCTTGGTTTTAATTTCTTCAACCGTTTCAACAACAACAGCACTTTTTTTTCATCATTCGACTCACATCTTGCATGTCATTTTCTCGTACAGAAGAAGAGTTCTGGAAAAATTGACTTCATCCTTGGATTTCTTGAAATTCCAGCACATATTGATATGTAATATAGTACACTTCCTATTAAAAAAAATGAAGCAGTCAAAATGGCTGCTTTCAAGATGGCGGTCATTGTCGTCATGCCGTCCAGCATGTGTCCCCTGCTGTCCAGTATCCATTAATACCCATTTTCTTTCAATATATATTAGAGTTTATAAAAAAGGCGCTTTTTGTACTCTGTATTTGATTCACTTACTCTCTACGTTCCATTTTTCTCGGGTTCCCTCGTTGTTTCTTAACGACAGTACCTATAACTCTGGATGTGAATGTTTACCTCGGCTCTGTATCTACATACGAATTTTCATGAAAATCGGGATTTTACGCCTGGCAAGTATTGTCAGAGCATATTCCATGTTTTATGATAATATCCATCTACCGTAGACCAGTAAGTACAATCGAGGGAATATGATTGGCATCAGAAGGACATCCGATTTCAAGTCTTCGTGACAATCATGTTGACTGAGTTTTTTTTAGGTGTTTCCTTAGTTCTCCAGTCGAGTGCAAGTTTGGTACACTAAAAATCATTGTCTATAACAATCCCATGCTTCAGTCATTTGCATGTTTTTTTTCGTATGATTGCCAGCACAACCCATACAATGACATTTAAAATAAAAATTACAATGCTTATTTTGAAACCAATACATCTGCTTCAAATTGAACGACCACCAAACTTCAGGAAGGATTTTATATTTCCTCTATCAGTCATACGATATGAATGATGGAGAGTTATAAACTTTTTTTTTACCTTCCATGTATCATATAAACTAACTAATTCTATGGCTTATGGAACTCGCAAATTCATCACAGCAGTAACAAATGTTCGTCATTGATATCTATCCTGAGCAAAATCAAGCCAGTTTTCACCACGAACACCTACTTCTCTAAGATCTCTTCTAATATTGTCCTCCCAACGCCGTCTCGGTCTTCCCAATGGTCTCTTTCTATCTAAACCTTCCAACCAGGATAGAATATAATTTTCGTTTTCGCCCATTCAGCTACATGGCCTGCTTAACTTAGTCGTCACGATTTCATTATTTTTACATCTGGTGAATCGTACGATCCGTAGAGTTCTTCATTATGCAGTTTCCGCCATTCTCCAGTCACCTCGTCCTGCACAGGATGTTTAAAAGTTTTTTTTTTAGTATGTTTAGTTCACAATGTTTATTGTCAATAAAAATAATTATCATGTTGTATATACGTACTTACTTCTGGTAGAATAACTCCCTATGTATAACTTCACCACGGTATTTAAGATTGCGGGATCTAAGAAGAATCAGATTTCCCGTTCAAGATAAATTTTGAGCCTCTACTCAGAGGCTCCATACCACATACATGTGAGATTTTCTTTATGCAATAAGCTTCATTAAAATCCATCCCAGACTTCAGCAATTGGAAACAATCCAATTAATATAATATTTTCAAAGGCATTTTATTTTCCTTAAGTTGAAATATCTTGAAATGCAATTATCTGTTTCTGGTTGTTTTGTGGAAATCGTGGAGGTGCGTAGCACCATTTATAGGGGTACCTTTATTTAGGAAAACTATGCTGGGAAAATGTGAGAGTAAAGAAGGTGGACTAAGGGATTTTAAACTATATGTTTTGTCATTTGAATCCATACTATTTTGACTAAGATATTATAAGTTTAATCCTATAATCATGACTCAAGGTTAAGGATCAGTGATAATGAAGATATGATAAAATACGTGTGTGAGCTACAATATCACGTCCCGATGTGTGCCAAGGACAAATAAGTGACTAATGATTATATTCTTATCCAGGGGCTTATTTTGGCCTAATGGTAACCTGACGAGGTGTTGGTAGTACATTGATTGGGGTTGCACCGACGCTGAGTTATGAAGAAGATATGGTGTAGTGGCTTGAGAAAAAAGTCGTTACAGATCGAATTGAAGCACTAAACTTTATGGAGTGAATCTAAATTACTTATATGTTACTTCAACGCGGAGGGGTCCTAGCATTCCTTCATCTTGAAAAATGACACGTTATTGGAATTTAGGATATGTTTTCAAGCGACCGATTTCAACTATATATTTTTTTTAATGAAAGGAGTAAGAGTAAATGGTTATAAATATAATGACTTTGGAACATATAGTAAACTTTGACGCATTTTGTTCCGTATGTTTGAATTTCAAATCATAAAACTCTCAAAAATAGCATGTACTCAAAATAAACATATTTTATCTAAAGCTTGCCAATTTTCGATGAGCGTTAAATGATCTTTCGTTTAAGATATAATACGTCGACTTTTATCCACATTTAACGGAGATATCTTAATTTTATTAATTCAATGTTTGGAACGTTCTCCAAATTCCCTAGGTGATGTGTATACATGCAGACATCAATCTCCAACTCAAACATCAAATGCTACATTAAAGCTATGCAGATAATTATACGTAGTTACGATATAAAGAGTATTATTCATGTTCATCCAATATATTTATATTTTTTTGCCATGTTGTTTCCATATTTGGTTAATTATGTGATTACGTATCTAGTGAATTGATTTTCATTTGTAAACCAGGTTTTGTTTGGATGTGGCTAATCGGTATTCATCACCTGACCGCATTGGAAGTAATTATACTGTCCAGCATGTGCAGAGCCTCCGTGTCCCAGAATGAAAACTGGTCAGTATGGTTAATAAAATGAATGAGATCAATTTTGTTAAAATGCCTTCCTAAATTCCAAAACCTTGCTTTGACTCTAACACAGAAATATCTCAGATTCAAATGTTTCATATTTTAAAATAGCAAGCGAATTTCTTTATAGAAATGCAGAACGTTGAGTTTGCAGATGGCATGACCTGAATAAATACTTAATACCACAGTTTCAGTGTTGAATTTTTGCTCAAATTTCTTTACTACAATTGTATTAATTACATTGTAATTTACAGTTTCCTTTACATTGACGAGGTATTGTGCATTGTAAGAATGTCTTTCCGTAAATATGAATTCTGGAGCAAACGGGTGCGAGTAGTTTTCCAATTATACATTATCAGTCCCCTACACAAAATTGCAGCAGAAAGAAATTCACAGAGATTTCCAAATATTGTTAATTTCCATCCAGCCAAATCTATAAGCATCAGCAAGATATTGATCTTAACATGGTGTCTTAGTCAGTTACTTGCCTGATAAATTTCTCGGTGTTTGTATTAAAAAGGGAGCAAATTGAGTAGGTGCTAAAATATTAATTGTTTTTCGGTTTTCTCTTCCCGCGAACAATTTTCGTCCCTTTTAATTATACAAGTCCCAAACAACGTCTACTCTGGCACAGAGGATTGTAACTGACTATGATTCTATGGTAGGAAAACCAAACTGCATTATTCTTTAAAATTAGAGGCTTTTTCTGGTGACAGTTCGTGAACAGATGAACCATCAAAAATCCCTCTTCATACAGAAAAAAAAACATTTCTAGTGTACCAATAGTAAAACTGTGTTGTTTGTTGATAATCATTTGATTCTTTGTGATTGATAATTTGTACCATGTTGGGACAGAGAAGCAGGCTAAGCATGATTTTCTTGTGAAATCATTAAAGTCCTCTTGACGGAATTGGCAATGTCAGGTCTCGTGCTATTTCATTGTTTTTCTTTTTCATTCTTTTACTGGATGCAACTTAAATAACGGAACGACATTCCGTTCTGTGGAGTCAAATATTAAACTTCCCTACATAGTAAGAACATTTTGTATACATATTTCTATCTCTTCCACGTTAGTCATCGTTGTGCCAATATCTGGATGCACAATATCCCGGCTCAGACATTTGAAAACTTCTTTTGTGACAGCACTTTGTTCATAATGATGTAAGTCATAAATTTAATAAATACGTTAAAATTCTGGATTGAGGCGGGAAAGTTCTGAGCCGGAATTAATGCATCGTTTAAATGCTAATGGAGTTTTAATTCGATTTGTAGCTCAACAGATCCCTTCACTATTTTGTTACGTTCTTGAGCTTTAGGAAATGGAATTTGTGAAAATAATTTCCTTGTCTTTGGAAATGACCAGTTTCAATCAAACTCGTCTCGATTTTGTTCGTGAACATTTTTCATATCTCTTATAAGCAGTAACAGTCAACGAGCATGAAGGGAATGGTTCAAAGCAAAAATTATGTTACAAAATTTCCAGAGATTTTGTCTGTGTCCAGTCTGAAATTTCGTATCCTACAAATATAAAAATTTGATGGATTAATCTCAAAATTAATATAAATTTCATTGTTGTTTTATATCAGAAATGTTGCCTTTGTAGTGTAGTTAAACATACTACAACTTAGTAGTAATAACAAGTTTTCTTAACATGGATCAATTTTAGTAGTGATTCTGCTATCATGTTATATCATACTTCCAGAATAAATTGGATGCGCTCAAGTATGTACCGGTACTGTTTTTGCAAGGTAACGGTAAGAAAGGAGAGGAATATAATCACAGTAATCAGTCTATGTGAATGATATCTTACATTAGATGATCAGTTTGGATACAATGATCTAACAAAGACCCACATGTTGACTGAACTATAGAAACAGTGTAGGGCAACCCGGGGCTAGTACAATTTAGTGGCTATTTATTCAGGGTCTTTTTGCGATAGTACCCTCTTCTTCTTGTCTATTATTATCAATTCAGTAACTGTATGGTCGTGACACACAGGCTTGAAGGGAATTCAGTTCCCCATTGTTCTCTTACGAGAAGTATTCTGTTGTTTTTTGCTGATATACTTTTTAATTAAGCAAAGTATAGTTAACGTTTGGCAAACTGAATAAGGTTAAGTTTTGATAAACTCATGGCGATAACAATATTTTAAAGGAATTGTTAATGTCCAAGGATAGTAATGGGGAGAATTCTGAAGATCTGAACAGGAAGATAAGTCAGACGTTGAAGGGGAGTTATACCATTTGGAGGAGAACCATACTGAAGATGTAGAGTATCTACGAATCCTGCATGAACACTCTACAATATTGAACCAATTAACATACCACAAAGAATGAAAAAGAAATCAGTAGGGACTAATTCACATTCATTTCCTATTTCCTTATCTGTCAATACATCATACTGCAGTGATCATTCGCAATAAGTCTTGCCGCGTCAACTTTGGGTACTTTTTCAGATGGAAATTTTGCATATAAGAATGCAATTATAACATGAAATATAATGTGCTTCTAAAAGGAGGAAAAGCATATTGTTGGAAGTCAGTACCGTCATGCGATCTAAGAAGAAATAGTATCATTTGCCTTCTTTTATTGCGTGATTTGTTGTTACTTTACTACTTATTCAATTAGATATTTACGTTAAAAAACGTAGGGCCATAGACTCATTAAAACAATACATTATTTGTACTAGTTTGAAAGTTAATCAGATGAGCGTCATTTAACTGAGCAAGTGTTCTCTAAAAGTTACAATGTATTGCTTGTTCGCCTTATAATAACAGGCATTGTGCTACATATGCATAGATACTCACCTTTTCTATTAAATATTATAGGAAAATATAAATATATCTAAACTTTATGACATCAGAAGAACATATCTAAATCGGCAATGTAGTACCATCTACTAAATATCTAGAAAAGCTATCAGACTGCAACATCAATAGGAAACAATAACATGAAAATCAGTAAATCAAGATTATAAACGTGTTATTTCAATATATGCATGTATGTTGGAAAATATATATTTTTAAGGTGATCATAAATCACTTTCAGTTAATGAAAATATTATTATATTTATGATCTACAACCTTTTGCTTAAGGGCTCGTAATTTTCTTCAGTTTTAGTATAAATTATAGCCATAGTAATTACATACGGTAGTTTAAATTTATGCTTCATTCGCAAGAAGTTATCGTATAATTTATTTTTCGCACATTGCTTAGTTTCTGTTATTGAGATTTAATATTTATATCAAGTTAAGTTTAGAGACTCCATAGTCTAATGGTTAGACCGTTGGACTTATGTCCGCGTGGTCCTGGGTTCAATTCTTGGTTAGAGCACCACACTTTTCAGCGTCCACCCAGCGTCGTGAGGCAAACTGGGGAGTCACGTGAGTAAAGACGTGACGGTCTACCGATCCTTTTTTGTTTTAATTTTAGTAACTTTCAGGAAATATTCACCTTGTTGGTCAATCCAAAAGCAGCAGCAGCCATCGTTTCTCTTGTTGGCAAAAGAGCTGAGATGATATTCAGCCAGTTCACAGCGGTTCGCACGAATCCATTTTTAGCAGCTTGTTTGGTTTGCTGAACCAGTTGTTAAATCAATCGGATAAACGTTTCATTTCATTGTACAAGTATAGGACTGAAAATAACTTATCTATCTTGATTGCTTCCAGTACACAATCACAGATTCACAATCACATGAACACCGAAATCACTGGATAGATTATGGAATTAATTTCCAGTTAAAGCCAGAGAGGCTTTTTGGAAGGCTCATTTAACACTATATTATCATTTCCGATATAGGAAAGGAACAGAAATACCTATATTTAGAAAACCTAATTGTTTTCAAGATCTTGACTCAATAACTAAAAATTTGGAGGAGATGTCCACTATTCTCCTTGTGGCTTGCAGAACAAGGCATTACTATTATGGAAGCTAAATGACTTCGTAAAATATCTGCGAAAATTTTGTATTTATCGCATGAAATTAAAGGCAAGTAAAAGCATCGTGATTGAGAGAATAGCAACTTCTAATTCTTACAAGGTATTACGTTGTTTAGGACTGAAAAGGTCAAGAGATTGTGAATTGTCTTGAGATCAAGAGTGATATTGTCAATAGGGAAATTAGACTGGAGATCTTCACAGGTAAATGTTAAGATTATTCTTACTATTGGAATCAATCACTTGTCCTCCTTAGATTATCTTTTCACCTTTGAGGAAGAACTTAAACTTTCATCTTTGAGAAAAGTAATTCAGTTTGAGGCCTACATCAATGATTTTATGGTAATGCAATTAATGAATGCAGAAAATGAGATCTTTCCTCTTGCCACACAGAAAGGTGTAAAAATATCCATGTCTAGAAGGATTTGTTGAGCTAAAACAGAACAAGCATTCAGCGCCATGAACATGGCTTGTACTTTTGGAGTAACATATCTTAATATTAAAATCATTTTTCATCAGCTGGACAAGCTTCTAATATCGGTGTTCAGTCTTTTTGGTAGCTCCTTCAACAACTGGTACCAAGGATATATATAGAACGTTCACATACCACAGCAGACCGAAAGGAGAATATAGGTGCTCCAGAGAACCAAAGAAGGATTTTGATACTTTCTTTCATTTAACTTCCTTCACTTTCCTTACATTAAAAGATCTGATGTTGTACGAACGTAAACGGTATTAGATATGAAATTGTAACTTTTGTCTTTCTTAAATATTATACATAGCGTTCTTCAATATTATACGCAAGTATAATACATGTGTAGCGTTTAGTCATTTATACAGTAACAAAATAAATGTTTATTTTTCGCGATTCATATTTTAAAATCGAATATCACAATATAAATCGAATATGATAGAAAAAGATTTATCTTTCGGGTTGTATTGTCAATTATGTGTGCGCAATATGTTTATGCTAATTCTCACAATTTATCGTAATCTGAATTCAAGATATATCGGTAATACTTTGGTTTGTCTTGAATAGTAATTTGAACTTGCTTTAGTTTATCAAAACAGAATTACGAATAAAGCGTGTATTGTTTATTTTGAATTCAAGTTTTCTTGTGGACGTGTGTAATATTTTATGCATTAAAAGATTTTTAGTCAAGCTACTTTCAATTCTGTATCTATTTTTAGATGATTAAGTTACAAATCTCGCTTAATTACGTTGCTGGCAGTGACTCAAGTCTAAAACAAACTTTCACCAAAGTAATTGTGTTTTTGTTCCTTCTTTCAAATCCGTTTTTCTGAAGTATGATGATCGTGTAAATTTTTAAGTGGCAAAACCTTTACACTTACAACTCATTACTGAAACAGAATTGGGAAGCTTGTTTCCGAAAGCGACTGATTACAGTTTATTTTTTTAAAAGTAAAATCTGCATTTCATGTAATATATAAGTTTCTAATACGATTTTGAAAACAATGTTCTTTTAAATCATTGGTTTTAATTGGATAGACAAATTTCTCGTTCAAACTGACAGCAGAATCGAGTCAGAAACATGAATGTTACACGAAATATAAAAAAGCATCTCAAATTACAAGTAGTGCGAATCGGTTGGTACATCAGTTGAATATCACCACTGCATGAGATGTAGTTAAATGAACATCGAAGAAACTAAAAAAAGGAGAAAATATATCATAGCTCAACTTGGAGCTCTTAAATAGACTAATCGAAAATATCGGCTGTAAATGGATTTGTACTATTGGCGAATAATGGCATGCCATGTGGAGCATAAGTTCATCTCCTGCTAAAAGTTAGACAATGAGAAGCCTTATATAATTCGTTACCATAGCAGCAGCTGGTTATTGACTGTTATATAGTATGCATCCATGACTACTTAAATGCTCGTATAACTTATTTAACAGTCAAACATATAAAAGTATAACAACTAATGTTCATAATACTCAAACCATGGGATATTATCTCTTTTGAAATCTTATTTACAAGTTAGAATTGTATTCAGTATTTGATAAAGAAAGGAAACATACCACGTTTTTGTATCTATCTATGTTTAAAACTGCATACACAATCATTACACATCTTGTAAAATATAATTGAAGGAATGCGTAATAGTTTCATAATTACAGTGCGTGTATCACTACCGATCTTCGAGTGACGCTAATAAACGAGACTGTTAGCGGCACTCACAAATATAGTAATTTCGGATCTATCGAACTATAAGCCCGATTTTGATGGTTGTACTTGCATTTGAATTCTCTTATCATACAAAGACACAGAAATCACATAGGTTGATAGGACTTCCTAGGGTGATTGAAAGAAAATATCTGAATTTCACATTTCTGGTGAGTGCACTTACCCTAGAACATATAGACGACCGAAACTTCCGAAATCATAATCTACGGTGCAATTCCTTCTAAATGATCAAAATCGGTGACGGGGATCAAATGTAATGATTCGTTCAGCAGAATCACAGGACGTTCAGAAATGATACAAAGTTTGTATGTCATTCTGTCTGACATTTTGCTTTTGCAAGAAATAGTTTGTACCAGGAGGAGGGTCAATTGCGGGGCTTGTAGTGGCAAATTGATGCCATTTTTTATAGGAGTTACCGTTTTCAAGATAAGGAAGCTCACCATGGTCCAAAATCTGCCTTTTGTATGAAGACTATGCACTTTATTAATATGCAGATTTACAAAATAAGTGATATCAGTACAAGAAACCTTTCGGGGTAAAGGGAAGGGTAACGCCTAAATTCTACTAACAAAATAAATAATATCAATTTTGCGAGTGACTTTCTTTGCGCCACTATGGGAGGAGGGAAGATACTAAGTCTCTTAATTTTATTACAAAGGAAATAATTCCACCATATTGCCACAAAGAATGTCACTCGTAAAATTAATATAACTTCTTTTGTGAGTAGAATTCTTGCGTCACACGTCGTTTTACCCCGAAGGAGTTCTTGTACTCTTAATTCATATTTCGTGCATTAGTGAAACGTGTACATACCATTCACAAATAAATGAGGCGGAGCCCAGTCGGAGGACTGTTCTTATAAGCTACCACCGGGTTTCAGCAACAGACATCCAAATTGGATTATAATGTTCCGTTGGGAAAATTAAGACATTTCAAAGGATCCAGTAATGCAGGTTTGAGCTTTATCTTGGCTGTCGTTCGCTTTTGGGTTCCATCTGCACGTAATTTAAGAAACAACCCTCTTAAAAAAAATTCATATTAAACCTCTTTATGCATGACTTCAAATACCTCTATAAAATTGCTAATTAATGTTCCAGATCTGGCAATATTTTTCACGAGTTGATTTTTAGAGTTCCAGCAAGATCACCTGAATTCTCCGTGAGTTCTATCCAACAATGTATTAACAGGGTTTCTAGCTCAAGTAGCTCCTGAGTTCAAGTTACCCCAGATCTGGATTTTATATACGGGAAGAACTAGTCTCTCGAAGACTTCCGATAACACTTCAAGCATCTTCATAGTCAGAGTAATTCCTGAGCTGGAATTTCCTCCCGGAACTTTGAACCGATTCTTGCGTTCTCAATGAATGATACGGTTTAAACTCATCTCGTGGAGACATTTCCAACGAGAACTCAACCACCGTTTTAGCCCTTGTAGTTCCCAACACATAAATTGTTCATCTCCGGCGACGCCTCTGTAATATGGATTATCTTCACTGATTTACTCTCGTCTCGGCGAGACCTTATCAATGACACCTCAACCACCTTCTATCCATAGTAGTTTCTAAGTTGAAAGCTCCCTTGAAACGCGGGATTCTCCCCTGTGATCCAAATTATATATAAGAATTTGAACTCGTGTTGCTGACAGCTCTCTATCGACAGGTCAACCATCTTAATAATTCAAGCTCTTCTTGGGTAGAAAGTTGTCGACAGACGTAAAACACTCTTGTATAATGCATCACAGAACTTACTGCTGAAGAATAAAAAGAAAACGGTTTTAATTAAGATTTGTTAAAGATGGATAGTAAAGTATCATTTTATTAAGAGTCTCTTTATTTATTACAGAAAACATTATTACAAATTAAATTACAAAGTAGTTCAAATATTACGTACAGACATAAGAGTACAGGGCGCAATTGGGCCTCACTGTATATGAAGAAACTATTTAACCACGTTAAATGAACCAACGTACATGAAAGGTTGGTTCTCATAAATATTGAAACTTGAAGTAATACATTCAGTTGCAAATAACACCTACGAAACGCCATTATTGTTTATTTTAATTCAACTGTCTAATGCCCATTTGTGTCTTACCTATGACAAAGAGTGTAATATGATAAATATTTGTTTACGTATTTTACACACATACTTACAAATTTATTCTTTTAAATATGTAAATCTTTATCTTTTAGATATCAATCAGTTTGAAATTGAATTCGATAAACCAGTAAATCCAAAGAAAATCTACAGAAGGAATTGGCGTAGCAATGAAACAGTGATATATCATCTAATCGAAGGGAATTAATTAGATGACGATTAAGAAGAGAATTGTATTTTTTGCTTGATTATTCATCATATATTATATCATATTAATTAGTTGTAATATGCATTTGCAAATATTGAATAATGCCTGTGTCTATTAGCCCTGTTTTTAAAAGGTTATATACTAAAATCTTTAAAATCAAGTTATTCATGTTAATTTACGAAAAATAATTTGTAACATATATCTTACATACTTCGTGAGATCTCAATATCATGAGCGGTACCATAGAGTACTGTTTCACAATGGTATTAATCACGTTTCTGTTTTATATTGCCTCTTTTTGTCTCTTTTTATAGATTATATTATAATATTACTAATGTGACTAGAGACAAAATGCGAACAAATATACGGAAAACTAAATAATAATGAGAATAAGGCAGTTATAATTGTGGTTACCCGTACGTCTGTTATCCTGTACACCAAATATATATCAACCCCGCAGTTACATCACCGACATTGAGAAGTACATGAAAGCATGGAAAAGTGTATGAAAAAAACCAAGTATGTCCACACTGAAACTCAAGATGCTACAGTATATTCTAAACGTTAAACAATAGGTACATTTAAAAAGTTTTACGTCATATTATAGTGCTACGGCATTAACCCTAGCATAAATAAACAATTATCACGTATATATCTATATAGATATAGTTGGCAACACTGTACTTAGAAACATCGTAATCAAATAGAAAAAAAAACTATCTGAGGTCTTAGACACCCAAAGTACATATCAGACAGTATATAATAGTTTCCGTGAGAAAAAAATCCTGGTAATTAATGCGTGCCCAAAGTACCTTGGTAATACTAGGGTTAATGCATCGGATCTTCTTGCTTTAGTCCATTGTACGGTAAAGGTACAAATAAAAAGACTAACGGAAAAGTGACCAATTGGTTCAACCAGTGGCAGTTTTGGGATAAATAAATAACTCCTAGAAAGCCTCAACTATCTCAACTATTTGGTTACACTCCCTACTTACCCATCTTTTCCCCCATTGCAATTGATTACTTCGTACTACAATTACATTCTCAATTGCTTCTATTTTTCTCTATCTTTGAGATATTTTGACCACCTTGACTGCCTTTACTCTCTACAATTTCTATCTAATTTTCGTTCTGTACTTTTTACTATGGGCTTATACTTTTTCTCGTCTTTAAATTGGTGCTTTGCTGTATGTCATTTCCTTATCTTCGGAAGCAGGCTAATATTGTACTCATTCCGAAATCTGGAGATCAGGCCCATGTATCTTCATACAGTCAATTCCTCTGTTATTTATTTTGTCTGTGACGTGTGAAAGAATCATGACAGGAAGACTTTATAATTGTGGTCAACCTATCTAGACGCTGCTCAACATGGTTTTCTTTTTGGTAGTTCCACTCCAACCAATCTGTACTTGTTTTTCAATGATACTACTAAATCCCTGTCCATTAACACAGAACCTGAAGACATCTGTCTAGATCAAAGTAAGGTTTTCGATAGAATTGATTATATTCTTCCTCTTCATAAATTAACTCAACAACTAAATACCCGTGGCAACTTCCTTTCACTATTGTAAGACTATTCCATTGTTCTTTCTGTTCCCATTCTAATTGTGTTCCCGCTTTCTTTTTGTACCTCAAGGTAGTATTTTGGACCATTTTTTTCTTTTATATAGGGATGATTTTCCATCATATCTGTCGTCGTTATCTGAAATCAAAATTCTCTTTTTGCTGCAGACTGTAGATACTTTCGAGAAATCAGGTGATTATATTGCTGATCTCCAAAATTCCAACTCTGACCTATTCCACTGGTGAAATGCGTTTAACTTGAAAATAAATCCTTCAAGGTCTTATTTCCTTACAATTTATTTAAAGAAGAATCAAATCTCATCTGCCTATTTTATTGAAGACAATCCTATCGCTAAAATGTATCCTCAAAAGAAACTGAGTTCGAACAACTTTTATTGTTGATCAAGTGACGTCTACAACTAACAGTTCTATGAGCTTATTTGGTCTTTTCTACAGATTTACAGAAATTAAGGATTTTCATTCAGCGCATATGTTCTACACATTCTTCATCTCTCCTAAATTGAATATTGATCTCCAATTTGTTTCTGAATATGTTCTTGCTATAGTCAAAGTAATACCAATGACACGTAGTTTAAGCAAACTCGAGTCATTATCTGTTCTTGATGTCCACGTTGCCTCTTCTCGTCGCAATCTAGCAGATTTGGTATACTTTTACATATACTTAACGGTAATCCTAGAACTATAGAGTTAGTATCTACGTGTCCCGTGTCAATAACCAGAAGTAATAACCTACATCATTGTACCACGCCTAGCTAAAGTTTACTGCAGCGCTCTTTATTCTATAAATTGGTTATTGCTTAAATTAATCTTGATTCAAACGAAGCGTGTGGGCTAACAAATATCTAAGTCACATTTTCAAATAAAAAATCACGAATACATTTGTATATAACGGGAAATACGTATATTAGGCATAAAATAATCATATTTTGCAAGAAGACATGTTGGTCTAAAGTCCGCTTTTTTGCAGAGTATGAACATTTTATACCCCATATTTTTATTTTTACATGTAAAAATGTAATTGTGATTTTTTTATTTGAAAATTACACTTAAACATTTGTTCTCGCATACGCTTAAAATATTTTTTTTATCTGAAAATACTTTCCATTGAACGCTAAATACCAATATTAGAATTATTCCTCTTTTGTATTGTAATCGTCATGTTATTGACATTACTTGCTGTGTTATTTGTCGTTTTAAAATGTAATTTTATGTTATTTAGTTTGTGGTAATGCCATATAGTTTGTTGTAATGTTATTTAGTTTTTGTGTAAAATGAAAACTCCAGATATATCTGAAACTTATCAAACAATATATATATATATATATATATATATATATATATATATATATATATATTCAATCAACTAATGGCTGGTAGTGGATTTTGTTTATTCTTATACAGGGCATTTGTCGTTCTGACAAATTTGTCTTTTCTAAAAGTTCATGATTAGCCTTACTATTCCATTCGAATAGGTAAGATAATTCTTTTTCTTTCTAGGAACACTAATCTCGTTGCAACCTCTTCCTGAGTTTAGATTTTCTGGGGCATTGTTTGCTTTTGCAGGATCAACGTGTGTAAACTGATACTCGATGAATCATCGTAAATACTGGACAGCGGAGCTGGGTATAATTAATATTTCTTGACCCAGAAAACAAATATACGTAATTTCATATTGCATCATTCCTAACTATAAGCTATGTTCTTATGTTTAATTTGAGCAAAGAACATTATGTTTATTTGTTTACTTAAAGAAGAGGAATTATTGTGCTAGAGAAGCGAACATACTCTAAATTGAGTCTTATGCAAAGTACCTACACTGTCCGTTCCAGGCAATAGGTTTCAGTTCGATATTTTCTAATGGTATCTATCCAAATGTTCCCACAATAGTAACAGAAATGTACATTATGCGGACAGTTGTCGAAAATCTAACTTGCAACCACTCAGACAAACATCAGTATCATCAGTACAGATACCAATACAGAATAATTTAAACATTCTACGTTAGTACATATGCTATAAAGGTGGTTGGTATAAACATGTGCGGTTTCGTACCTCACAATTCTAATGCATTTTCGAATGAAGGAAATATATCTATTTCATTCTGGATAGTCTCCGCGTGAAGCGTGAATCCAACTCTGCTAACGATTCACAAGTCACTCAATCCCGTCGGAGGTAATGCACTCCCAGAAAGTTATTTCTGAACTGCCCTTGTTTTTGAACACTAAGGAAGAGATTTGGATGCATAACCGTATTTATAGTATCTTGCAGCCAAGTCTGGAAAATATGAGTAGGCGCGAGTATTTTATACATCAAACTGAGCTCTTGTTTTGAAATTTTTGGCACTTGGGATTTACCGTTTTTCTCTAAGAGCAGAATGTCCTTCATATTAACTAATAACGACTATTTTTGTTTCACAACGGCTGGTTCACTACGTCAATGCCTTTACGGTACCTTACAACTGTAATAGTTTCACAAAGGAAATCAATTTGTAGTAGACAACATCTAGTGCCATTCACATAAGTAACGACAAAACCTTCTGGGCGTTAACTTTGGTATTGAAGGTGTCGGGGTGTTAACCAACGTCTGACCACCACTTACTTTGATCGTAGTTGTCGTGCAGTATCTACATCTCATAACACTTATGAATACGATCGAGAAAGGGTCATTATACTAACGTACCGACAGATTGTTCCAAAGGTTCATCTGCTTTGTTTTCGATTCTGTAACGTGATATATCTAATTGCACATTTTTACGTTTACTATTTTCTGTAGGAGGTCGGAAATATTGAACAGAAAGCATTGAACTACGGTACATTGTCTCCTGGCGGTTGTGTGTTGATTTACCTAGACAGATTCCATTAAAACGTCGTTACCCAATTTTAACCCATGACCTCTACGTTCCTTAACATACAAACTTGTCCCAGACACAAAATCTTTCAAAATACGACGAACTGTCCGTTCTGAAGTTCAGTCTACACTTCATATCGGCACCAAATTACGATAAGTCCTCGTATGTCTCTGTTGCAACTAATGCAAACAGAATTACCTTGAAATCATGCTGTCCAACATTTTGTACAGAGGACTGTAACACGTTGTTTCACAAATGCAGCTGCAGTTCGTATACCGAAAAACCAGTATGTTGCTGTGTCACTTCAAACGACTATTATTCACAGTTCAATCCGTCCAGTTCAATAGAAGATATACAGTGTTAAATGTAGGCAAAATGTAACTCGGTCCCTTATTCCATTTAACAGATTCCTAAAGAGATAGAGACTAGCTTTGCTATGAGATAATATCATATAAATATGCTTTAATATGCGTTTAAGTTTTATTCGTGATTTTTCATACTGGGATTGGAAAAATAAGCAAACACATTTAGCTGTAAGATCCACAAATAATTATTAATCAAATCCTTTTAATATTATTTTGAACATCAAAGAAAAATGTTCCAAGGACCCAATCGGGGAAACTATTTGAGGTCGAACAGAGATTTTCTAATTTTATTTCAGTACCATTCTAAACTAATAATTTTGTACAATGGTTGTATACGGTCGGATCAGAGTAAAGGGAAGCGAAGAATGGTAAACACAATAACTGAGCTGAGCACCACTAGACAAATAATATCTGCTGCGATTCAATGTCCTTACTTGTGATGTGGGCAGTCTAAGATTCGTGCTTTGTCTACTGAATGTAATCGAAATTAAAGATTATTGCACATAAATATGCTTCGATATAAATTATATGAGGTAGAAAATGAATAGGGAACAAACTGGTGAGCAGTAAAAAATAACCACGAGTATTTGGAAAGTTGTCACCAGGTCGAAGAACACTTATACTTCGTAATTAGTAATTAAATAGCGCCACTGAACATTGATTGAAAGAATGTCAGTGAAGTATGAAAATAGCTATGTTCCTGGAGGAATACAATGCCTAATGTGGGTATCAGACAAATTTGTAGCATATTTACTAACTTTACAACCGAAGAAGATGCATAACCCTCATATTGTAATTACACGTTGGGATGAGTTAAGAGGTATACAAATTGTTTAGTGGCTGTAATGGTTATTGTAGTGGATTCTTCTGGTACATGGTACACCGTCACATCACAACGCATGTCATTTCATTTCACATCCGTGGCTCTTACCCCAGTGGATTAAACTACACAAATTGACGATTTGTATTATGATCACACCTACTTAAATGCGTATATATATATATATATATATATATATATATATATATATATATATAT
>JAGDQP010007456.1:0-23952 GCA_022664845.1 Lepisma saccharinum | reverse complement strand
TATATATATATATATATATATATATATATATATATATATATATATATGTGTGTGTGTGTGTGTGTGTGTGTGTGAGACAGAGAGAGAGAGAGTGAGTGTGCGTGTAAGATTTTAAAAGAGGATTACACAGACAAATAGCGTTGACAGGAGCCTAGAGTACCCACGCAACGCATTTAACCTAACATTTAGCTTTAAACATTTTTTACACCCCAGACAAGCGGCGCAGAAATGCTTTCCAGATTTAAGAAATATCTGGGAAAGAGGATTCCAGATCCTTGTGATCGCTGTAAAAAAAATAATTTAGATGGAAGGAGGAAATACCAGTAAGGCGACACCTTCATTTTTTTAATTAGATTGTTAGTTTATACTTCGAAGTACCAGCTGGTTTAGATTAGAGACAGATTAAGAAAGAAAACTTAAATTTTTATTTAGGAAATAATTTTAAACGATGATACGCATAACGACTTACATGTGACTTATACTGTGTTTTTATTTACTTTGAAGTTTACAGGGTGGCAAAATACTATGTTTTACCTTTACCTTAGTAGGGCCCACACCTGTAGTTTGGAATTGCAATTCCTGAAATAAAGACGAACGAACACAAGCGAATGACGGTCGCAACTCAATCCAAACGTAGTGTTATAACGCACAAATGCAAATAATATTTATTTACACAAATTACATGCTGGAGTTACTTTATATGTCAACGCAGTAATAACCAGAAATTTAATATATAGTTCATTCCCAAGTTATTACTTTTTAGCTGGCGATAGAATTTTACCACCGGTTTACGGATTTATGAGCCGATCTAATTTAATTAAAATTACATTACTTAAAATGATAGGTTTACCGAAACACATAAATAATTAGTATTAATTGCTGTTAACTTCACGTAACGATTAGTAGCTAAATTTCAACGAATATTAAGTTAAACATTAAATAACTCACTGCACATTATAAATATTACTAAACACTGTAAGAGGATTATTAACTAATGCCTTAGATAGTACCTGGTTAACTGAGAGGTTTTTACACTACGTTCACTGAACGTAAACACAAGATTGTTCGAAGAAACATAAAAAGTTTAGAAGTCCAAATTATTACTTTGAACTTACATATTGCACGTTTTTGTATATGATAGTTTCATAAGAATTTGAACAGAGTTAATGTTGAGTTGTAGGAACAAACAAATTTGAATGATCTATGTGGTGTACATTGAATTAAGCAGAACTGAAAGTTGCGTAGTCACATATAAATGTCCATATTTTTTATAATAATTAATAAATTTTGTTGATATTTTTACAAATTATTTTTAAAACATTGTTATTGAATTTAGACAAGATTTATTACAGTATTACGTACACGAAAGAAGTTTTAGTTCAAAATACATGGTACAGAAAGAATCAATTTTGCTTTAATAATTGCGTGACGTTATTACAGACGATTACTACCTTATACAAAAGACGTTCTGAATAAATTTTGAAAATGCAAAATATTATTATAACATATTACTTTTTTATTGGAGAATAGTGGCTGGAGTTGAAACCAAAATTATCGAACCATGTTGAATTTTTTAAATTTACTGTTAACATTGAAACGGTACGCAAAGTTAGTCGAACAGACATGTTGCTAATTTGATTAAGTAATGAAAATATGCGGTAGCTGTCAAACATGGCTAACCAAAAATTTGGAATAGATTTGAAAACTGGAGACGTGAAATTGGCATATGACTATTGAAATCCAACGAACCGGAACTTGTAATATAAGAATTTGGTTAATAGCGGCAACATATTGAAATTTAGAATATATTGTACATTTTGATAAATAATCTCAAAACAAAATATAAATTTTACTGAAGTGAAAATTTCGAAACAATGTCGCTGGAAAAGGTCCTGTTAGTACTTATATTGGTGCTAATTTTTTAAACTAAGATTTAACATATTACATTGGAACGGACGAAATCAGTCGAAATGTAAAGTTACACTAAATTTGGTGTTTATAATTACCAATCGTAGACAGGGCTTAGGAAGTACAGATGACGGAAAGCCCATACATCCACTCGTCTTGTCATTAAAATTGGAACTGAACTAACATGGCGTGGGAGAGCAGTTCTCCCAGCAAACGGAGAAGAAGGCTGATTCACACCAATCGGCAAAAAACAAGTCACGAAGCATTGACTAGGGTCCAATCAAAAACAAGCGTTAGATCCAAGTCATTGCTGCGTGACTAACGAAAACCTGAATGGATAACGATTAAAAATCCAAAGCAGAAATCAAAACGAAACACGCTTAAAGAGTTTAAAACCAACCAAAGAGAATGAGCTAAAGCGAACATACAGAAAGGTAACAAAACGGAGATAAATAAAATAAAAAGGGAGAAAATAAATATAAAAATGGAACAGCAACTAGGCTGTTACATGGCGATAATTACATATAAAACTATTCACATCCCGAAATCAGAGCACGTCTCCTAAACGCTTCGTTCTATGTATCAATTCTTCGTATAGCCTGATTATGTATATCTATATTTTACTGTTGCGAAAGTTGGAGTATGACCCTAACAGATGAACATAAATTACGAGCATTTGGAAATATGGTCTTGGGAAAGATATACGGACTAAAACGAGATGAGATGAATGGAGAATAAAGGAGACTGTATAATGAATGACTTTAGTGATTTATGACTTATCTGGTGTTCTAAGAATAAAGAAATCTGGACGACTACGGTGAGTAAGCCTTGTATCTCGAATGGGAGGGAAATGAAGATTATATTCCATCGTGCTATGTAACCGGAGGAAAATGGAAAATTAGGAAGACAGAGACGGCGTTGGGAGGATAATATTAGAAGGGATCTTCGAGAAATAAGTGTTTATGAGGAAAACTCTCTTTATCTTGTTCTGGATAGAATCTTATGGAGAACGATTTGTACTGCAGCGATGAAGTTGCGAGTTCCGTAAGCCATTGAGTGAGTGGTTTAGAGAATATAGAACTCTAAAAGAGAGATAATAGAATGTTGAATTTAATAAAATATTTAAGCTCTTCTTTCTTCTGTAATTTGTATCTCTGTAATCAACAAAGAGGAACTTGAGAAAGAAATACTTATTATACGTACAAGTAATTGGTAACCAACTCTTCCTTCTTCCCACATTAGAGAAACAGCACCAAGTGTTTGTCACTATACTCACTCAAACCTTGATGGTATATTGAATACAGTATAATGTTATTTTTCTAGATGCGCATATAATCATATTGCTTATATAACAAATGTTAGTATCTAATTGGAAATATATTTGTTTTGATATGCTTAAGAAGTTATTGTTATATAAATATATGCTAACCAGCACACTTACTATATATGTTCTCTAGAGATTTGATGATTTACTGACAATAGGGGAATGAACGCATTTAACGTTCCCTAACGTTAAACTGTATGTGAAGCACTACTTTGATGGAAATAAATGGCCATAACAAATTATGTTTACATTCAACTCTTTTAGGCTCCCACTGTACGGAACCAATGTGAGCATGAGCACTTTGATACTGAGAAAAGGAACTTCACGCAACGTCGTATGAACTGTAACTGAAGACATCATGAGGCGTGCTACAATATACTCTGCAACATGTTGGAAAAACGTAATTAAAGGGTAAATTTACTTTATGAGCTGAAGCTACAACACACGGATCCAGAAAGGTGTCATGCTGTGGTGAGGATATGGGACATCCTCAAGCATCAGGGAACTTGCATGGAAGTTCAATGCTTCTAATGCAACCCTTTGGACCATCTACATTGTATAGAGAAAATATAGCAATGGGCCACTTCCAACCACACGAACTGACAGAGTATAACAAACGGCAGTGCATGTGTATTTCTGCAATAGCCTGTTGATTCTTTCGAGCAATGAAACCCTCTCGATTGGATTGTGACGTGTGAATACAAATGGATCCTATTCGATAACCGTAAGTTTGGAAGCCAGTGCAGTGATTAGTCGTTGATGAAGTTCCCAAATTCTTTCATATACAAAGTTGACGCCACTAGGTTGACCACATTTAGATGTAGAACATTCCAAGTACCTTCCTCCTGGTGAAATCATTACCGTTCGCACGTACTTTCCAGAAATTAACAAAATACATCGGAAGCTACATAAGAAGCAGCCGTCGTTCAGACAGGGGTTATATGTGCCTAAGTTACCAAGTAACACTAATTTCTATATGCCAATAATTACGAAAGGTAAGTTGAATAACATAAGGTATCAAATACTGCAGCACGTTCCGTATTCCACGGAGTTAGAAGCAACAAAGTCATTGAAGTCTGATTGTTGGATTGCATATTCATTGAATTGTATATTCATTAAAGTCAACAGGCTGTCCAGGAAGTGGGATAGTACAGAATGCGCCTTCGGTGAGCTCATTTAGTCAGGGAATCATGGTGCTCAGGGAACGGCACTGAGACTTACATTGTGTGATAGGATGGGATTTATTTTATATGTACATGGCACGTTTAGTAGATTCTGTATTTTATTTTGAACCATTTAAATATGTAGTACAGAACTAGATGTTGCCAAAATGTTTTCTCTTTCAGCAACAATAAAAATGTATTAAAACACAATTTAAACGTTTTTAAATAGCGCATTAATAGTTACCGACTTGGTGAATTCAACAGCAAAATTCGCTCATATTCGTATACATCACCATGTTTATCTTCAGTTCCCATAGATGCCAGAATAGAGGTAAAACATTTTTGAAAAGTAAAATTAATATATAGCATTTTTGTAGCCAAATAGAAAGGGTTCGTTACTAGTTCGGTTTTCATGTTTCAAAACACATTTGTACTTAATCAACTGTGAAAAAGCTGTTTGTGTTTCATAGACAAGTGGGTCAAGAACTCGCCTTGAGAAATTCAAGCCCACATATATAATACTTTTGTACATTTTGTCATGATTATTCATCTTTCCATTTCCTCTGAGAGACTCTAAACCAATAAAAAACAGTCAAATAAGATACATCGAATCCAATAAAGAAAAGAAATTTGCAAATATTAACCTACCTAAAGAACTTAACATACATATAAAATACATAACATAACCTAACAAGAACTTTTACAAAAAATTAACAGATAATATACAGGAACTACGAGCGAAAAGAAGACATAAATAACTAAAATATACAAAGTAAAACATCGAATAACGGATGTGACTGTAAGTTGGATCTTCTAACATAGAACTACATGAAAACATGCTGATTGATTTAACTACAAAGGTGAATCTCTGTGATTTCTTGAACAAGTGAAAGCGGAATATATCCCATTTCCTATATCCTCTATAAACCAACCGAAAACCTTACAATAATTACCATAATATAAAAATCAAATATTAAAACTTAAAAGAGGGAGTAGGTCTGGTGGCCCGGGTTTTTCGATTAGAGCATATAAATCAAATCAAAATAAATATAAAAAATACGTGCTCTTGGTCTGATTAGGAATCTGATTCGCTATCAAATATTCATTTATAATCAACAAACCCAAACAAACAACTTTCAAAGGACTAAAGTGGCCTAAGTTGGCCAGATGTCCATTTTAAGTGGTCCTGCGGGCCATTTATCACTCTTTCGGTTCATGATTATTTACGGAACATGTACTGAACCTAGTAATTCTTGTTGCATCTTAATCTGTAGAATTTTTGATGAGGCACAAATGACGATGTTACTTGACGATGTTTGTTTGTGCCTTGAGACGAAACTTCCCAATAGAACTTAATCTAAAAGTACTAGTGTTAAGTAAGTGTATTTCCTTTGAGGGATGCTAAGAAAAACATATGCATATTAAGGACAAAATCATTATATTCGGAAAATATCAATGCACTTACTTATATACTGCATATTGCAGTAATAGAGTTTGTCCCTCTTAGTGAAGTACTGTCGATTGTATTGAAATATTTCTTTTAATGTATCAAAGAGGAATGGCACGAATGTTACGGACGAAAGAAATCCGTCCAATTTAAAATACCCTTGGTCCATTGTCTCTTTAACCAATAGTTCTCCTACGAATCAACCACAATACTCACGGGTTTATGGTCAATTGTGCTTCAAGACGTTAAAAACTTATATTAAGATGTCTCCTCGCTCTAAACCCCCAATTTTTAACATTTTTCAAAATATTTAAAAAACTAAGAGTACTATCAAAAATGTAAGTTCATAGCGCACTAGAACTTACAAATTACTATGAAATACAATGAACAGCGATCTCGAGATCTTGTAGATTGATGAATGCTGAGTCTTCAATTAAATAATGATGTCATAATCTTTTTTGAAAACGTATCGCTCATCAATAGACAAGATCTCGAGATCGCTGTTCATTGTATTTAATAGTAATTTGTAAGTTCTAGTGCGATATGAACTTACATTTTTGATAGCACTCTTAGTTTTTAAAATATTTTGAGAATTGTTAACAATAGGAGGGTTGAAGCGAGGAACACTCTTAAGCATCTTCTGCGTGGAAAAATTTGTTCTGTAGATACAAACACATTCTCAAAAATTGTAGTAGAATTAATATTTGCCTCGACAGAGAAATCAAATAATAATAATAAGTTTAACAAGGGATACCTCATGTTTTATTCAGTAATAACTTAGTGATTACTATGAAGAGAGTTGAAATTCAAAATATACAGTACGACAATACTGGCGGTAATAAATAATGGTTATGAAAATTAGAGTATGGCTAAGGCAGATGAACATAAATTGTATTATTTTAATAACTCGTTTTTCAAGTTCAATACAATAGTTGTAAATGAAATGAATGCAAAATCTCTGTTCTGGAATAGTCCAATTACATATAACAAAGGGGATATATTTGAAGTTCTAATTCAACAACACACTCTAGAAGTCCACAAAGAAGGATTTCACCCACGCTACTGGGTAGAACGGAATGGGAACAAGTAACAATGACAAGAGAAAGAATTGCAATAAGTGTGGGGGACTGGAGAGTGGAAGACGAGGTGGCAACTAGTAGTCACAACGTTATTAGATTTAGAACAAAAATCGAAGGGGAAGAAGAAGAAGATAACGAGAGGAATGACTTTAATGTAACACAAACAGATAAAATGAACGACAATCCGGAAAGAACTTACACTCCCGTAGGTTGAGGATCATAGGAATGTTGGTGAAATGGCAAAAAGAATAGAATAGGTGACAAGAACTGCGTTAAGGATGCCCGTGCTTTTAGAGACTGTGAAGATCAAGAAACAGAAAAGCAAAGCAGCAAAGAAGAGCTGCAGACCTGCAGGAAACCTTGCCCTGAGAGAAGAAAGATTAAACGCATAGAGAATCTTCAAACACAATTATAAAAAGCAATTAAAGAACAACAAAGTGAAAACATTGAACTCTTTTGCAGAACATAAAATAAAAGTGAATCCATCGGGTATGCCTTACAAACTGATGATGAGCAAAATCAAGACCAAGACTATGCTAAACACATAGAGAGGATAGCAGAACGTTTGCAACATGGGAAGATACAATGAAACTCCTATTCGCTAAACTCCTTCCGAACACACATGAGACGAGGACAACGATAACAACAAGCAAATAAGAACAATTCGGAACTCTGAAGAACATTGCGGAATTCTATAATTTCCTTATTACAAACTATTGCATTTCAACAGTGATTCTTGAACGAAGTGACCGAGACTATATCTCCAGAGCAGCAAAAATTGACGCCCAAAATTTTTTAACAATAGTAAGAACAAATGGAAATTTATGCCCAACGTCATCTTGGTATCCCAGAGGACATTGGAAATACAAACAATATACCTTGTTTAGCAGAATTTTACTGCCATGGCTTTTTTTTATTTGGTGAAGACAAAAATATAATCTAGTCAATCTCTGTACAACATTTAAACAATGAAGAAATGTAAATCACTGCATAGAGTGTTGGAATGTGATACACAAGCACGGGTCGTCTACTTTCAAGCGAGTTAATATTTTACTATGCAAAGGTTGATGTGGGTATAAGTATGCTTGGAGTATCCCTTGAGGCATGGGAATTGGCATGTTTCTACATCGGTGAAGGATTGTTTGATACCATTCAGTAAGATTCACAAATTGTTACCGTTTTGTGACTTTAGGCACGTCTATAGAAAAGGATGTTCTCCACTCTCACACAATACAATACCAGCAATTACGCGCTTAAATTTCGAACACATACAGAATAAAAGTGTTTCGGTAATTGAGGCGTATACTCAAACAAAAGTATATCTTCCATGTTGAACGATAGCACATAGACTTCTGTTCGTGTATACGCCTCAATTCTACAACACATTTATGAAAGTTTATCCACATAGTTGCTGTATGTGACAGTCTATGCTATAGAATCATTTTAGGACATAACTTTATATTTTAAGTGAAGGAATCCTTACACTTTCAAATTTGAGTTTACCTTGTGTTGTGAAGATTATTTCAGATGACAGTTTCTCTGTACAGAAATCAGTTCTGTGCAGTTTTATTAAAATTTGAGATTGTGCACTCCATTATACACATGTTATCTATTTCTACATATATAAAACTAAGTGTTTGTTTCAGTGCTATACAATTTCATATCCATTGACTGATTGACGAACTATGGTATACATATTCCTTAGGAGATGCAATGATTAACTAAGGCATTTAAATGTTGCCACCACCAAATGGGATGAAACGGGGTGGGATGAGGTGTGTTGCGCTGGAGCTAGAAACTTGATATTTTTCATGCAAATTATTCGTTCAATTCATTAACAACGTTTATCTAACTTTTATTTCTCTTCGCCACCCCGCGGGATGGCGAAAAAGTTTTAAGGAATGGGCTATGAGAACACACAAACTGTTAAATATAGAAACTTGAATTTTAATATGGCTGTTTCTTAATACAAAGAACAAGTTATAAAAATATTAGTTGAAGTAGCAGATGTGGTTGGAATTGTTGCTGAAGTATAAGTATTAATAGCAGTTGTTGTTAATGTAGTACTACTTGTTGTAGTTGTTACTGTAGTACCACATTACCGTTAACAATAATACAACTACTGGTGTTGTTCAACTATTTTATTCACCCCGCACTGACCGGCAAATATGTGAGCTAGTTTTTATAAAAACAGCACAATTAACGTCTGATATGCAATATATATTAATGTTATTTTATCCCTCCCCACTTGCTAGGTACTATCCACAGCTTTCGGATGCTGATCATTCGTATGGCTTTAACGAGACCAACAGTATTTACTCTTCTCATGTTCTCAAAGGTAAAATTATTTCCTATACATTATTATTAAAATATAAGAAAGAAGACACCAAACAGAGAAGGGGCCACATACACACGAACCAACCAAAAGCAGAAAACTTGAACTGTGTCACCCACGAACACAATAAGGTGCAAACGGAACAAGCGCCGGGCAAAACCAGCCTAAGTGCCGAACATGAAAATAGTTCGGACGCTTCCCAAACTTCACAACTAGAAGGCACCCCTGTGTGTGTATTCTCCCTAAAGAAAAGTGAGAAAGAAAGAAAGTGAATTTCACTTTCAAATGGACAAGTGGGTAACTCGCGAAGAGTCTACAATGACACCCAGACTGAAAGCCGGCCAGCTGAACCAACTCAAACGGGTCACTCGAGAGCTAAGCCACGACTTCACCAGCCGAGGTTACGACCCACGGCCACTTGACGGCCTAGAAAGATAAATTATCAGACTATCGAACCTAAATAAATACTATCTCTTATCAAAAGGACAAACAAGTACCGAAAAATACCGAAGAGGGAGTACACGATTACCGAAGGTTAACTAAATCCGAAATATAGCAGAGAGACAGGCATAAGCTGAAAAGATGAAAAAAGGGGTGGGGTAGGGAGACAGAGAAGAAAGAATTCCCCACTCCACCAGAGAAGAGAGCGCAGAGAACAACCCACATCACCGCATACAAAATGCCAGACTAGCCCAAGCCTCCATGCACACAGATTTCAGACCTTAGGCGATAAACCAAAGTTTATCAATAAACGCACATTAGTCACCAATTTAACTTCTAAAAGTTCAAATAAGCGCTGGAAAAATAAAGCATTCTGAATCTCATAAAACAACGAGTACGTAGCAAACGCTCACACGCACCAGTAAAGGACCACGCACTACAGTATCACATACAGTTGAAAACTGCACAAGTGACATTCGTCGTATTGTGGCGGAAAGAATAGAATAAATAAAAGTTCTAATGTACTGTCTATACGCCATTAGACAGCGATATTGTCCCCTGGTGTATAAGGTCATTCTAGAAAACATTAAACTCAACCAACGTGAAAATCCATAAGAAAATATTAAAGTCATTGAAAGTTTAATGTGCGTGCACTCACTTTAATCAAAAGAAAATTCAGTTCACTATAATACTTGTACTCTACGCGACAGTGTAAGTTCAAAAAAATCTCTCCATAAAACATCATTATTATTTCAAATTGATTTAAATATTAGCTACTCCTACATGCGATAAAATTTCAATAACATTTTATAAACCCCTTTTTACTCCCTGTTTATTCCAGAAAAATGACATAAAAGTTTTAGTTATAGAACACAAATTGTTTCAAAATTGAAATTGCCATAAGTATTGAAGTTCATTTGAACGAAAAAAAATCATTTGTATTTGAGTTGAAAATTCACATTCCTTGGAGGAAGAAACCGGACAGATTATACTGTATGTTTGAAATTCGACATTTAGTCCATAGACCCTTTCCTGATATATCACTTTCACTATAAACTGTGGGCCAGTTTAACTGAAAACTCTTTCTGAATTTTAACATTTAACAATGAACATAGCAAAGTTTGACATCTGAAGGCATTTTGGAAATAAATATTGAACATTTCGTAATACATTTTCGGATATTATTACGGGTTTAGCGATATAGATAGTTCTGAAACAGGTTGAAATTTAACGTTAAACAATCGAACGGAACTAAAGCCGACGAAACAGAGCGCAAGTACTCAACCATTACGGAACGAATAAAAATATGCTGAGCTCATCGTACTAAACTCTTTGCATGAGTAGCTAAATCAATAACTGAACTGAGTGCATAAAGCACAATATTACTTAGAAATAATAAAACTTTAAACGTATAAGGAGAGAAACAAAGATCTGGTTACTGTTTCGGCTTATCTAAATCAAAGCATCATGCCATTTGGTCGACCCATGTTCCTTTATCTAGTTTAGCTCTGCATAGCTAAGAAACAACCTTACACTGAAAATCTCACAATAAAAATATTACACATAGTGCACAAACAATTACCACTGTCGAAAACAGAATTTAGATAATATGAATTTTGCTTATAAAAAGTCCAAAACACGAAAGATGATAGGACATTCACTAAAATTTCAAAGATGTCTTCCTGTGTTCAGACGACTAACAGAGCAGACGAAATTTAATTTCCGATATTGCTGCTTCGGTAATCGAACATGGTCTGATATTTAATTCTTAAACAAATTTAAACTTTATCTGGGCTTGCGCACAGATTTAAAGCTCGAAGAGAGAAATTTTAAAGTAAACTGTAAATAAAACTTTCCGAGAATCAGTCATGCATCATCTTTTTGTGTCAGCTTACGGTATATATACTAAAGAAATACCTTCTCACAATAGATGACTAACAAAAAGTGTAGGAACAAAACAAACCCGAACAGGTCTCGGTTTCAAACCAAATAAACCAGTAAGGTCTAACCTTTTTGGCACACTGAATGAAAATTCAAAATTATTGTATATTTTAAAACTGGAAATAAATGAAATATTAATTAATAAAAGAAAATTAATAAATATTACGAGCAAGGATTCTTCTTGGCGGGAAGATTTGCCAATAATAAAGAGACACATAACAAAGATGAGCTAAGATTCTGATCCATTTGCGGATGCTGTCATTATTATCCAATCAGAAAATGAGTAATAAAAGGAAGACGGAAGGAAGATATGTCATAAAGTAATTCGAAAAATAATCTTGCACCAGAATAACTAACAAACGAAGAATGGAAAATTATACCTTTGCTCGACAAATATGCGAGGAGATGACACCGAGATCATTAGAGTAAAAATATTTTGCTTTTGAAGCTCAAGACAGGAAAAATCGTAACTATAATAAATAAAACTATTGGAACTGAGCTTCGAGACCATTTCAAAAATGAAATATATTCGGGATATTTTCCTTTGAAATATCTAATGAGTCAGATCTGATGACAAACATCTTTCATTTGATCTATAGATATTAGTTGTGACCTAGCTGTCATTTGACAAACGAATTCTTCAATCAATTACAAGTGTGTCCTTTCATATTGAAATAATTGACTCAAAATTACATTATAACGGCAAGTTATAGAAACTATTGTATTTAGACGTTCAGTATGAACACTTATGAGAAATATTTAATTCCCAATTGCGGGTTCAAATGGTGGCTCATAGATGTTTAATGACAACGAGTGTGCTAACTAAAGTGTATTAGCACACTTCTGAAAAGAGGGAAGTTGATTTCTATTCGGGTTGTATTGAATAAAACAATTAAAGCAATGGTATACTTCACCCATTCTGTGTTTCTTCAAAAAATAGTTTTTAATAATTTGAAAATATCGGTGATGTTATGTGTAATTTGCTAAACACAGTTTCACGAGTTAGTCTTCATTGCGATGGGCACGCACTTTAGAAAAGTTAAACATATTTAGAATACATTTTGCACTTTAAGAGGGAAGCGCCTAGAGAAACGTATTATTTTTTAATGAACAGCGCTATCTTTCTTGTTTTTACAATCATAATTCTTAATCAAAAGCGTTTATATCTTTTGTAACCTTTTGACAGCCATCTATAAGCAATTTTTATAAACAACAATAAATTTAATAAGTGTTTAAAAACGTTCACAAGGTAACTCTGAGAAAAATCTTTTCTGGTATGCATTGGGTATTTTTTTAGAACTCAACGATCATTTTATAACACTTCCTTCTCACATCGTCTGGGGGATATTGTTAAATTATAATGCTTATTAGAAAAAAACTATATAACATTGTTTTATAAATTCTACCGATATGACAATGATACGGTTAATCCATTGTTATTGACTTAGAGTTAAAATTCTTTTTGCCCTGGATAGATTGTTATGTTTCTCCGTCTGTTGATGATAGGACTATGTCTCTTCAATCTACCTTCCTTCTATCAATAAAAAGTAAAAAACTTTTTCTTTATTCCCTGAAATTTGTCTAAATTTAATTTCCACCAATTCTAGAATCATTGTGTTGTAAACTATATTTAAGAATGTAGAATTTTCTTCTCTTCAAACAGGAATATATTTTTCTATCAATCGAGTGCTCTGCAACGGTTGACTTTTCTGAATAGCCATACTCGAGAGCTTAAGTGTGTTCCTTCATCCTACATTCCACTGTACAGCTAGTGTTACAAATATAACACAAACCACATTCACATTTTATTTGATACATTGAGGGCATTTTAAAGTCAGTTGTGCCCTTCGGGGTTTTTAGCAACTTTTTTTTTATTCGTAAGAAAAGCACATCATATCCCTTTAAAATCGCTATTTAATGTATTACAAATACATTTCACAAAGGGAAAAACTGCATAACATTTATATTGTTAACTCTTCCTCTCTCATCTTCTTTCATTTCCTTTAATATGTTCATGTATTGTTTTTCTTATATTATTTTCACGCTGTATCCACTGTTCTGTAGGGGTTGGAAAATATGTGATACTTCTCTTTTCCTTCATCTGATACTTGCAACGCCCTGTGTATTAGTCTGGACAAAATAGTTTGTTTTGTACCACCTGATGATGATATGACTATGCACTTAAATACAGGCCCGTTTGCGTCCGGTTTCCTGCATACCATATTGTCCACTTTTCCATTTGGTATTTGATACGTAGTACTTACTTCTCCTAATCCATTGTGAATTTCATTATTTCGTATATACTATTTAAATGCTGAAAAAGCCTTTGAAGTTCTACTATTCTGTGTTTCACCCACACAACTATTTAAATGGCTGGAGATCATTTTTTGCTTATTCCATATGTATTTTTATAAACCTCAAAAACAACTTGCGGAAATGATTAATACATTTGGTTATAGCATATGAATAGGCATTAAGTTTCCTTAAGTTTGAATATAAGTGTTAAATACTACAACGAAAGCAGGCAAAGATGCAAATTAAAATATTAGTATTTTTGTGGTATCTCAAATTCAGAGAATGGGATTATCTAAAGCTAAGAACACAGCGGAAAACTGTTTAAAATATGGATGAGGTTCATCAAATTTTGCTCCATTTCCATGTTAAAACAATATATTTAAACGTTGAGACCCACACCGACTAAGCCGAGTGAAGTGAAGAGAAGCCTGATTAGACTGTTGCGAATGTGATTATCCGTACGGTATTGAAAAGAGGATGGGTTAGTGTTTTCTTATTTTGTGAGAGTTATATTATGTAGTTGCCAACACTGCTCATCTGATAGTTTTGATATGACTCACGTAGTCATCTATCTTTGCTGTGATTGGCTGTTTTGATTTTCTGATCATTCATATGATTTGATGTTAGTTTCGACATCAGATCGTGTTCAACTTCGATAAGTGTGAGTTGTGCTGGATCACCATATGAATCCATTCTCGATTTATATATTAATATTTGTGCAAATTAACGGCTGTGTGTATTCAGAGTGAAGTTGGTTGGTGTTATTGTCCGCTTGGATGTAAAATCTTAGTGTTCATATTGGCGGCCACGTTGTGAAGCCTGGTGTAACGGCTACGGTAAACCTCAGTCCAGCTAATCTGATACAGACTTCTTCTTATGTGTGGTAATGATACAGGTTTGATAGTTTTTGTAAGAATGAACTTGTGTTGAATATATCCGTGTTACGAAATACTGTCGGTTCGGTTTGGGACGAACATTGATTCGAAAATGTTAGACCACATGGAACGAACTGAGAAGTTGTTCTCTTGAAACATATTCTTATTTATTTTTCATTCTTTACTTTGCTTTTCGTTTTTTCGTATATTTTTATATCTACTTGATTATCTATTTCTTTTGTAATAAAATTAAAATTTCAGAAAGTGGAGTTATATTTGAAATGCTCAACCACTGCTTCTTACCATAGGTTGTAGGCTCACAGTAAGAGGCTTTCAGAATCATCTTATATGTCATCTTCGGCTCAGAGAATGGAATTCCATTTGTATTAATTTTTGCTTTATACTTGTTGGCAAGGTAAGAATAAAGTTCAAGTTCAGGGAATCATTCTCCTGCTGTAAGGGGATGAGTGGGTGGGGGCTGAATGTCTCAAAACCTCAATAGGAGATTTTGCGTTACAGAAAGTTGAACACGATCTCGCAGCTGTGAGCAATATAGGTTGGTGGATGTGCAAAGCAAAGAACTATTCATGACTGCTAGGCAGGAGTAAACTCAAGGTCAGAAGAACTGTAAATGAACGCAAGTTGTTGTTATTCTTCTTAGTATAATCTTATTTTGCTACCAAGTGTGTCAGTTTAGCTATGCTTCAGAATTCAACAAGCAAGAGTCATGTCCAAACGCAGGCAGGTATTTCTTTCACCATTCGAGATTTGTTGTTAACTGCAGAGGCTCAAACACAAGCTATAAGGAATCTTGGTCCAATGAATTAAAGCAATTGTCCAAAGACATTATATTAATGAATGAGGGGAACGAAAAAGCAGTTAATAAAAATATAGATATAGAATCTGCTTTTTTGAGGTTACGCAATTTTTGCATAGAAATATTAAAAGAGTTAGAGTCTCGAAACGTAAACAAAGAACAAGTAGTGAGGTTCTGCATTCGTCTTTGAGTAGTGAGGTTCTGCATTCAATTCCAGGTATTAGGCAATCCTTAGATAAAATGTATGTAAATCCTTCTCATCAAGCAGATACTAAAGATAATATGCAGTGTGAGAGTACAGGTGCTAAGTTGTATTGACACTTTGCTTACCTGCGATGGTAGCTCAGCTGAAAGACTGTATTCGTTCCTGTGCGAGTTTGACCAGTCCTACAATAAGGATATGTTCCATTTCATGGCATTCGTGCTGGCGTTCAAAGTAAAATGTTTGAATTCCTTGAAGGATGTTACGAAACAAGCGCCGAAGGAATGCCGGGATTGGACCTCGTTCAGAGCTCTTGTCCTCAAAGAGCTAGTTTCTTCTCTTGCATGGCAATCATTGACTGTTAAATACTGGTACGGTAAGCACGGTGAATTTGAAACTTTGAAACAGTAGTTGCAGCGAATTAAATTAGTTAGACTTATCCTTACTATAAATGCTATTGATGAGGAATATTTGTCAGTGGTCAGTAATGGTTTACGCCCGTCCAATAGACAATGTTTGTTTTACTTCTCTATGCCCAGTATTATTGATAATTTTGACAAACTTGTAAGCATCAAACTTCGAGCGTCATGAACTGTATTTGAGTCAACTCTACGAAAGTGAAGACATAGTTCAGAGTTCGAAGGCGGATATTAAAGTCAAGAAAGAATTAAAGTTTTGGGAGTGCAATTAAAACCATAAGGTTTCCTCATGTCATCAGTACAAAAACAAACGGAAACTTACTTCCGAGGGTCAAGGTGACATACGGTGCAAGTTCCCACGAGATGAATACTGCGATGTATCTTAGATTTAGTATCGTTTAGAAAGAAGTGTCAGTGTTTGTTGATACGGGTTGTAACTGTAGCCTTATTGATTCTAGGTTGTATGAAGAGTTTGTTAAGGCCAAATTGTACAAGTACAATCGAAAACTATTTTGCGGGAAAATTATTAATCACGAGAAAATTATTTTGAATTTTCGTGTGTGTGTGTGGAGAGAAAGTACATAATTAAAGCTTTCGTGCTCAAAGACTTAGTATGTGACCTGTTGTTGGGTTTTAACACTTGTATGTTTTTACAAACCAGTATTGACTCTCAGCACCGGACGTTAACATTTAGTAGAATTTCTTTAACTACTCCATTTACTGATAACAAGTGTGAAGGAAACTTTGAGAGAAACAGGAACTGCGTTGCTTCTTTGTATCGTTCTAGAGGGAGGCGTAAGCCACATGTTCCCACCATGCCAACCAGGGAGTCTGATGGTGCGTCTTTGGCCCTAGATCCGGAAACTTGTACTGTGAGCAGTGTTGGTGCCGGTAAGAGAAGGTGGTGGCGTTAGCCTGAGTCGTGTCAGATCTTACGGCAGGTGGTGCAGAAGGACAAGTATGGTAAAGGAAATCGAAACGTGTCTGGTGAACAGCGTAAACAACAGATGTATCGTAAATGGAATAGTTCGAAAAAGAAAATTAATCACAGCTGAAATACGTCATTTACTAGCAATCGGAAGAAACAAAAGAAGAATAAGAGACAAAGTAATGGTTGTAATTCTGAATATGTAAATATGAATTCCGATCGTGATTGTGTTGATGTTAAAGATGTTATTCCTGAGTTAGAATGTAATTATGATTTTTCTAATGAGATGGATAGTCCAATTTGGGTAACTGAAGAATAACCTCTGTATATACTTTGTCTGAATATGCAAATGGTAATATTTATTGTTTATGGGATGATAGTACTAGTTCTCAGGTGACCAGACAAATTGATAACTTGATTCATGGAGTTGAACCTGCTATCATAGATAAACATAAGGATGTGCCTGCTTTTATTTCAGAGTTTGTAAAAGAATAGAAACACGTAATTACTGATAAAGTAGCTTGTATTAACTACTTTGAATATTCTTTTGATGTTGATGATAGCGTAGTAGTTCGTGAAAAATCGTATGTTGTACTTCAAGCAATGGAATGTGAGATCAATAAATTAATGCAAAAGCTAAGTCGGGATGGAGTTTTGGGAAGGTCTAATAGTCCGTACCGTGCTCCTCCATTCTTGTATCGTAGTAAGAATAAATCTCTAAGGTTTCTTGTAATTTTCAAAAGATAAACAAGAACATATTAGGTGATGCTATGGTGTGTCCGGATTTAAAAGAGTCTATAGCTCAATTGAGTCAGGCTAAAATAATAAGCTCATGTGACATAAAGAAGTTTTTTTTTATCAAATTGAGTTAGATCCTGAGTGCAGAAAATACACTACCTTTACGTTAGACGGTGAGTTATACCAATTTCGCCGGGTGGCGAGGGGGATGAACATAGGAATTCGAAATTTGGTTATAACTTTGGATGACATGTTTTCTGACATGAAGGGTCATGGGTTGTGGTACTACTGAGATGATCTGGTCTGATATTCACAGATGGTTGAGGAACACAAATAACTTTGGCGTAAGGCGTTCAATCGATTAAAAGAAAGAGGAGTTAAAGTTGTCCCATCTAAGATGATGTTGTTTAAGCATTCGGTTCAATTCTTGAGATTTTTTATTGGTAATGGAGAGGTACCATTTCTAAGTTGACAGTTCCTAAATCTCGTAGAGCTTTGTGTATCCTAGTTAAGTTTTTGAATTCTTTCTGCTTTCTGCGAAGACTGTGTTAAAGTTCTCATGACATTTCGGTCAGAAAACATAAAGTAAGTACGGACCGACGAACATACTCGATGTCTGGAACATATTAAGAAAGCGGTTGCTGAAAACATTGTGTTGAAAATTCCGAATATGAACGAAAGGTTTTATATTCATACTGATGCAACTTTTCGGTGTCTTGGTGGTGTGGTCTCGCAGAGAGACAAGGAAACTGCATTGTTAAGACCTGTAGTCTTCTACAGTCGTAAACCCAAGAAAAATGACTTGGAGTGCACAATATTTAGTCTTGAGCTTCTAAGTTTGTATAACATGAAAGGTATAAGAAATACGTATCTTTGTAACACCTTCGGTATATACGTAAGTAATATGTCATTGGTTACTACTTCATGATGTTAAAAATATGACTAGGTTCGGGAAAGGGTGTTGACCAGGTCCCAGGTTAAGTCCTCATTGAAAGACAAAGTTTTCCAAAGCGAATAAGTACTATAAATCATTCGAGATTGTGGCCTTACGGACACCAAATACTTTATTATGTAAGAACGATGAATTTAAAGAGGTGGTGACACATGTCACATTAGTGGAAAGATACTTTTCACGACTAGATTAGTTATTCCGATCTTAGAGTCGATTTCCTCCCTTCTTCCTTTCCCTCAATCTTGTTGTATTGTGTAGTCCTGTTTTGTCTATATGATTGTCCAGTCCATCATGTACATCATTTCATCACATTTTTCATTACGAGCAAAATCAATCGCTTTATGCTGTCACTCATTCTTCCAATTTACCCTAAGTGTTATATCTACTATCCCTTCCTTTCTTACTACGGAGTATAAACTTATGAATGTTCTTAATATGAGTTATTAAAATAACGACGCCTAGATATGACCCGGTGTACTGATATATATATATAATTATTTTCCTGGTATTGACTGAGTTGCACAAATGGGCTCGATGAGAACAGAACTTGGTTCAGCACGAGTGATACAGATTATTGTATATTTCCTTTTACTAGACGAGAGAACGAAAGTTCGGTGCTGTACTATATGATGTATTTTTTTGACCATGATAATTGGATATATTCAATATAAGTATAATTCCGATGTTTTATTTTTAGAATTTGGTCTGGTTTGATATCTATGCACATATGTTTTATATATTTGACACTATTTATAGGACTATTTGGTTTAATTTGCTGGTACCTTTGATGTGCAATGTGTGACATTTTGGTTGACTTTTTTTTATTATTCTTGATATTGTGAGTTGTGAGGGTGCATAACTCTCAGCGTGACGTTGAGGTAGAGACAAAATTGATATACGGGATTTGTGGCTTTAGCCCATCACCAGTTTTAATACATAATAATACAAGTTCAAAAAGTTACTAAAAGAAGCGTCCTGTACCCAAGTAATTTACAAGTTTCGGAAAGTTATCGTATAACTCTTTATGGTTTCTTCTCGGGTGATGTTCCTCGTAGAAGAGAACTAGGATTGGTGTCGTACCATACTGACAGCAACTGAGTACAGGAAGAAAGACACCAGTCCGACAGCAACTGTGTTTTCCGGCTGGTGTGCTAAGTAACTTTACCCTGTGCTCAGTTGCTGTCGAACTGGTACATACCTGATACCAACTGAGTGTGCAGGTTAAGAATCGCATACCAGCCCGACAGCTAACTGAGTATTCAGGGCAGAAGGAGTGTACCAACCCGACTGCTAACTGAGCTAAAGAGAAGAGGTAGGTGAGAGAAGTGATCACCCCTGCGAATAATACATTATAATGTTAAAAAGGTATATGCTAATGTGTAATATACTGCGCACATCGCAGCCTACAGGTTCAATATTATCGAAAACTTTTTCTCTCGTATTCGTGGACTGGAGAGGTATTGTGATGATCCACTTAATTCGGATTTTAGCTTTCATCTACGATAAATCCTCCATTGTTTTAATTGTGGTCATCTCTTCCCCAATCAGAGCCAGAAATTGAACAATTATCATCTGTTTCAAGTGATGGTGCTACATATGAATATTTAGCTTACAAATAAGAGAGTGTATTGAGCACAGCGCTAATCCAATAACATACTACTTGAAGAAGACGAAAGCAAGTGGTCCACCAACATATATTTCAAGAAAAGGAGCTAATTGAATTGCTGATGCGCCTTGGTTTAAGAAAATCGTTCAAAATCGCAGCCAAATTGCCAGACAAAAGGAAGGGAGAGGACTGCTCTATTAAGGGATTCCTATACATAGCTTCTTATAGAGTATTAAAGCAAAACAAATTGATCTGTCTGAACCTAGGTACACGATTGGAGTACCTGCCACGGCCACCGAATTCGATGAAACATTAATCAGACTTATATGAACCTACTAAACACTAGGGGGGGGGGGGGAGAAAGTAACAAATAGAATTTGAAGGCATTTTGGGTCAATAGCCGTTTCGCAAATGTAATCAGAGAACCTAGAATCGCCAAATAATTAAATATTTTCGAAAAATGGATTCAGTCAATGCATGGTTGCGGGTCATTGCCATCTGTGTAAGTTCTCTATAATAATTCATTTGTTGAACAGTTCGCTTCATTTCACAAAGTTACTAAATTATTTTATTTTTAAACCCTCCTTTTAAAAATTGTTGTTTTGGATATACAAAGAGCTGTAACACGACGAAACGTTACTAAGGATAAGAAGAGAAAATGTATCTATTGTAGAAAAAGACGAGGTTTCCAATAATGTTATACGTATTGTCAGAATAAAGAACAATACAATCTGTTTTATCAAAACGATGTGTATTTAAAACCAATAAAAATCCTGAGCGTGTCTGTAGGAAATAATCTGACTGTGTATTATTGTTTAAATTCTTTCACTCGATCTTGCCTGCTGAGTGAAGTCACGCCTTGCAGAAGATATTTTTCAAAGATCGAAGATGAATTTTCATCTAATTTCACAATCCAAATTTAGATTTTAAAAAAAAACATGACTTTTATATCTAAGTGCACTTTTATATTTATTGGCAAATCTTGTAATCTTCGTCGAAAACCTGAAAACAGTTAACCATCAAATTTTACTGATAGTAGATTATTGTTGATATTAGGAAATCTTCATCGAAGATTGAAACCACTTAAGTCCATAAACTGATACACGCCTTGTGATTCTTTTCCTCAGACGTTGTAACGTGTCGTAATAGACTGCAGTATTAATAAGTTTACAAAGTTATATCAAACATTTGAACATGGAATGGAAATGTATTTGCATCTCTTCTTTTTGGATTGTAAGTACAACAACTCAAATAACTCTGCAATAACTAAGCAAGCATCTCTTTCCAGGCATTTATCATAAAAATGTGCATACTTTTCAAACGTGTTCGTAGGTGGCTCCATTACTAATTTGCTTTTATTTCGTTTGATTTGGTTTCGAAATGCCATAAATGCGTATCCGATATCTACGAAAATAGCCTTCTAGTTATTTTCAGATAGAAATGATCAAATAGAAAGTAACAAAATGATATACATGTAAATTCAACAACACAAAACTCGAATAGCCCAAGCTGAAGACTGCAAAAGGCGTAGATAAAGCGAGAAAGAAATACAACTTTCAAATTGTGTTAACAACATTACTGTTTTAGCTTTAACAATCTGTCTTCTGTTAAGCTCAAAGTACCGAAAATAACACATTGCTTCTAGTATTCACTGGCGGAATTAAATAAAGAAAGGAACCTTCTAAAATTATATGAAGTTCTTAATTTTTAAAGAAGGAACGTATCGAAAGCATTATATATAATATATACATTATTTTGTATAATAAGCTTAAAACAGATTAATCTCATTCGTATTCTTAGATCTTAAAATTGTTTCTAACAATTAAAATAATATACTTGTATTTCATTCCCTTCTGTTAGGATAAAAACCAAAACAATAAAAAGCTTTTAAAGACGTCCTTTTCTCAAATAATTCGTATTAAAAAGTAATATATGTATATTTTGTGTATGAACGACTAGAAATAAAAGCGTGGGGCGCTCTCTCATATACAGTCACTTTGTAAGTTTTTGAATTGGCGAGACCATGCATTTATTTTTAGTAATACTTAAACAAATTATTATTTTTCTTTTTTAGTATGATTTGTTTAAGAAGATATGCTTTTTAAAAGTTTTATTCCTTTTTTCGAGTTATTTCGGTGTTCCGATACATTTTCTCAACCTAATGTTTTGTGACTCATATCCAAGAGTTCTGCAACTAGTCAAACCCGAGACCGTGGCAGGCTAGTATTTCTTTAGGATAAAAAAATATATATAAAAAAGCGTTTTAAATATAATATATATATATATATATATATATATTTATATATATATTCGCTTTGCAAAATTTCATTATTCTATGACGTTGGGAAATTAGTTAAATTAACGTTGCAATATTTGAGGACACCACGAACCATTGTGAACAAAAGAAAATTATTTCATTTTCAAAATGAAGAACAATAAAAATTTTCAAGGTACAGCCAAAGTATTTTGTGCCTTTACTTAGAGGAGATTCTTTTCCTATGAGAGAGCGTATAGAAGTGAATGCACATATAAGTTTTCTATGCAGTAGTGAGCAAAGCGCTAGAATTAAGTCGTTTCGAAGAGATAGTGTTTATTTCCGAGCTTGTCCAATATACTAAAAGTGATGTAATTATGTTCTTTTCAATGTATAATGGATCCGAACAAAAACACCAGAGGTGGAAAAAGTGGAGCCAAGTTCTTTAGCCCTAAAAAGGTGTGAAATGGGAGACGGATGAGCCAAGTTCCTTGGTGACAGCATGTAACAGGAACAAAGGAACTTGGCGCGAGCTGGCAACAGCCTTAAGGTTGGTGGCGGTGGACGTAGTGGGTTTTAGGATCCCCACCACCCTTATAGCTTGAGGATCATGAACCTTGCCACTTCGCGCCAAGTTCCTTTGTTCCTGTTACATGCTGTCACCAAGGAACTTGGCTCATCCGTCTCCCATTTCACATCTTTTTAGGGCTAAAGAACTTGGCTCCACTTTTTGCACCTCTGGTGTTTTTGTTCGGATTTCACAGCTTTTTGTAGGTGTATAATATATATACTCGCTCGCTCGGCCTCGTTTAGGTCCTCGCCCCCCGTAGCTGGCTGCGCCCCCAACTTCGAGTGTTTGGGTACTTACGCCCCTTTATCGTAACCACTCTCCAGGACACTGTGCTTCCATGTTGCAGAATTTTTTCCCATACCCACCACCCGTGGGAATGAAATATTTATTGAAACATAGGGAAGCTTTGCCATATTTATTGTAACCTACTTGTGATGATACAGCAAATTTGCTTCCTGCTGGCGGCCCTAAAATCCACCACCACCAACCCTAAGGCTCGAACATCACCTGATGTTTTGCTCGGATTTCACAGCTTTTTATACGTGTATATATATACTAGGTTCGCCTCGCTGGGTGTGCTGCCCCAGAATTCCGTGTGCGCCCCAACTTCAAATTTTTAGGGTTACGCCCCCTTTATTGTGATCAGACTTTCTGGGG
>JAGDQP010007455.1:47043-67220 GCA_022664845.1 Lepisma saccharinum | reverse complement strand
GTCCACCTAATTTAGTACGGACACATTTTCTTTATGTCCCGAAGTAAATGCCATGAAATATCTGGGAAAACTAAGTTATAAATACCAATAAATATTTGTTTGAATATCAAAATTAAACTAATGAAAATGTCAGATGTATAGGTTTACAGTACTTTTGAGATTAGTCATTTCTTCTTTTTCATTTACTTGATTCATTTATTCGTGATAAAGGAATGAAGCATCACTTCTGTACCTGAGAGCCAGAACTGCGTAAGTCCAGTTTTGGCGTTTCTGTATTTACTTTCTATGTGAAAGGAAGTAGTTAGTTATTCTTGTTCCTCGAAAACAAGGATTTGTGACTTACGCGGTTCTACCTCTCAGGTAAACTATTTAATATTTACGAAGTGTTCTTTTATTATTGTTGATATGTTTCAATATAGTTTAAGGTTTAATCACGTTTAATGTAATTTGTTTTTCGGAAAATTATAACAAAGGATAATACTACCGGAGTCTTTCAAAGCCAAATTATTTATCTTTCAATCTTATTTGAAATATATGGAAAACCAAGGCACTTTCGAAATCAATATTTTTACTACGCCTAAATTAAATGAGATTTCTAAAAGCTCATAATGTATGAGTTTCCTCTGATCATAAGCATTTTCTTAAATCATAAATTTAAGATTATTATACAATGCATACATTATACAAGAGCCGTCAATCTTGAATTTAAAAACTGCATTTTCATGCTTAAGGAAGTGTACTAAAATGTATTAGAATGTAAATACTACATTAGCTAAGAAGAAATTAAATATATTTTTTACTTGTAAGGAAAACAGCAAGTTCGTGTTTGTATCATTAATCGTTCATAGATGGCTCTTGCAGCAATTTAAAATCTCTACAATTAGTTCAAATGCATTGTAGGACAAATGTGCAAGTAGTTCAGATATCTCTCAATTAACGTCACTCTCTTTCCTACTCGTGCTTTTGATTTCCCAAATACTGAATTTGAAGGAAGAATATACACAGAGTTTTGTCTTTCGTGAATGTTCTATTAGCAATTTATGTATAAGTAGACACCACTGAATTTGTTTCTTGAAGGAGCACATGAGTCATCTATGTTCATGCAACAGTATTACTTCTATTCTTGACTAAAACTCACACTCTAATGGATATAGGTTCAAAATAATTATATTTCAACGCGTAGTAATTAATCTCTGTTCAATTTACCAGCACAAAGGCCAGAATCATTACAATACTCGAGATCTTGCAAAGCAATGCAGAGATAGTAAAGAATGTTGCTGATTCAAACAAGAAATTATAAAAGAAAAATTATATTAAATTATTATGCTATTTATTGTCGACTCTCCGATTTGATTTAATATGTGAACAAAAACACTTTATAAGGGCGAGGTGGATCGGCAACATTATGGGTATCTATCTACACATGAAAAGATGATATATGCACTTTCACACAGAGCATGTGGCACCAATAACTTTTCAGTTACCTTACTTCTGCTCAGGATTGAAATGCAGATAACATTTAGCACTGTCTATTCTGATGAACGAGGAGTGACTTTTTAAGGAATTATACTAAACACAAAGAAAAGTCGAATCGAAACTTCACGTTATCGTTTCCTTGTGTTAGGGAAATCACTTCTGTTCTTACTCAGAACATTCAATACACAATACACCTCGGTGCTCATCGCAGATTGGAGTAAGGCATGTGGTGCATTGCATTTTTGTCTTGCGGTCTTTCAAACGTGGGCACAAACATCTCTGCTTCCTTTGTAGTGTTTCTTGCATCACTACTGGCAAAGTTACATTTAGAATCTCTTGAATTGCAAAGCGGGTGCTTCTTCGAAGTGTAGAAGTTTCCAGTCCTTTGTGTAACAAAGGTCTGATCAAAACAATATCCAGATCCTCAAGGTACTTTCTGCGTGGCAGTTACAGATTCTGCATGTTCAAGCTACATAAGACCATAGAGTTTATGCCACCTTTATCCAGCATTGCAAACAAAATTCTTATTGGCCACCGATTTGTCTTACGCGAAACATTATATTTCCTACAAAGTTCGTCAAATGTATCTGTTCCTCCATTTATGGTGTTATAATAAAGAACAATGTCGGGTTTTCCACTTGTTTCGTCAATGTCTACAGAATAGTGCATGCATGACAGCAAAAGAACATTTTTCTTCTCTCTTGGACAGTAATATACCAGTGTCTTGTTTTGGTCAAATGCAAAACTACATTCCCCTGGCTGTCTTTAGCTATGAACTTAGGGGGAATTTCTGGTTTATTATGCCTTAGTAAGCCAACCATTGTCGATTTATATTCAGTTAACATTTCTTGGAAGAGGGGAACAGATTCGAATCAGTTGTCAACAGTTAGGTTCCTGTTTGTTCCATGAGTAGGCTCAGAAAGCTTTTTGGTATAGAATGACAGTACACTTTTACCCTTAATTATACAACAAAAGTTAAGATTATACAGTTTGTACGTAGTTTAAAAATGGTCCCTTATATAAGTTTCAAATTCACCTACGCTATATAGGCAACTAGTTTTAAGCATATTTTTAATGAATCTGTCAAACCTTTTCTGATTCATATCTCGAATAAATGACGGTAACAAATTAAAATATTTCATTCCAGAGTACCTATAACTGTGTTGCGTCTTACTTAGTCTTACAAACGGCGTACCTATATTATCTTTTTGTCTGGTATTATAGTCATTGATATCGGTACGTCTTGTAATTTGAGCATAGTTTTCTTTGACATACATTAAACTCTGATATACAAATATCGATGGTCCGGTCATTATTTTATATTCATTATATAATTGTTTACAAGATACCCTATCAGAAGCACCCTTTATACATCTAACCGCTTTCTTTTGCCATTTAAATACATTTAAAGCTCCTTTAGAATTTCCCCAAAATAATTTACCATATAGTAGATGGGAATGAGAAAAAAGATATTATCATTTCTTTATTTTTTTCTTGTAGTGACTTTGTGTTTTCTGCATTTGTAATAAAGGTGGTATCATCAGCATACAAAACAGATTTACGTGGTAAACAACTAGGCAAATCATTCGTATATACAACACAGACAAAAGGACCCAGAACCGAGCCCTGCGGTACTCCAGCTTGTATGATTAGTTCTTCTGAATTTACATTCTTAATTTTAACAATTTGACGTCTCTTAGTGAGATACGTTCTAATTAAATTAAGTTCATTACTTTCGATACCATAAAACTGCAATTTTGAAACTAGAATATCATGTGAGACAGTATCAAATGCTTTACTTAAATCAACTAGAGTGACACAGGTGTAAGAGCGAGATTCATACCCTTTCATTATTTCTAAAACAACTGATTCAACTGCTTTTATAGTGAAAAGACCAGTTCTAAATCCATATTGCGACATATTTAAAACATTATAATGTTCAAAGTACCTTGACAACTGCATTATCATGCATTGTTCAATAACTTTAGAAAATATTGGTACGAGAGAAATTGGACGATAATAATTCGCAAAGCTTCTATCTGCTTTTTCATGAATAGGTATAGTTATGGTAATTTTAAGACAATCAGGAAAAGTACCTTCAAGGAGTGTCCAATTAACAAGATATGTAACAGGAAAGAGAATTGTATGTATTATTTGCTTCAGTATAAAATTAGATAATCCGTAGTAATCTTCACTATGAGAGTTTCGTTGTATACCAATTTAAATGCAGCTTATTCTGCTTTGACATAATCTCATTAGCAGTTTTAACCTTCCTTGGACAACACTCATTCAACCTATTAGATACATTCCACGCAAATAACTTCCAAGCTTCAGATACATTACTGCAACTTAAAACTTCATGTACATCAAGTTCATTTAGCTTAGCCCTTAGTAACATAATATTAGTTTCGTGTAACAGTCTATAACTTATTTGTCTAGTCGTAATTTTATCGTTTCGTGGAACAGTAATAGTAAGCCAGAGGCCTCTGTGATCTGATAAGTAAGGTTCTATAGTACCACAAGCTAACTTAGGTTTCTGCATATTGGTAATAGCGTGATTTCTTTTTTGTTGGTTGATCATTGATGTAATGATAGTCTAGAGATCTAAGCGTATCACAAAATACGTTTTTTGTGGGAGTATCATTACTACATTAATATTTATATCCCCCATATATACAACCTTATAATGCTTATATCTTTCAATATATTTTGAAGTTTTTCTTATTGCGTTATGAACATACTAGCATCAAAGTCAGGAGTTCGATATATGGATAAAATTATTAACTTCATAGTACTAAACAGGATAGCAGTTACCTCAAATACTTCATCCATACTATAATATTATTAACATATAAGATTTTGTAGTTAGTTATATCACACATTGTAATATATATTGTAATGGCGTTATATATTGTAATGGCATAGAGCAAGAAATACAGAGCCTTACATACTGACAAGATCTTGCAATCGAGTTTTAATTATAATGCTTTCCAGGCCTTGCAAGACTAGAAAGAAATAGGTAATTCATTTATGTCAATATATAAATAAATAAATATTTTAAAAGTGCATTTATACGGTTTTTGTTGCATAAGTCATGATTAAAATGAAATAAAATTCTACATTTTTAAAAAATAATCCTACAACAGAAACTCACCTTTTACTTGTCCTAATGAATTTCCGAAGTATTTTAGTGAACACGCATCGTATACTCAGTGCCCCAGCTTATTTTTTTTGCAAGGATAGGAATTCCTGAGTTTGCGCTCTTTCGAGGGAGCCAAAATGCATAATATCCCTCTTTGTCTTCATTTGGCGCCCTGTGCATGGTACAGGTATGCCCTTTCCCCCCTACTTATGTTCCTGGATATATTTCAAGAACCGATTGCATTAGGCTAAAAAATCCACGGTACATTTGGATTTTAAAAATTAATTTTATTTATGGCCTTGAGGCATCTAAGGCTCAGGCCGGGTACATTTGGCATTTTACTACTTTGCCTAATATATTCGTGGAATCGCGCTAATACGTATTTAAGATTACAAGAATTTTGAACACATATTATATTTTACAGTGGTGTTTTATCTTAAATCTATAATTGAGTCCAATAATTTATTTATATCAGAATGTACAAAAATACGTATAAAGCAAATCGTATAATAATTCACAGATGTCAGTGCGTGACAAAGTAATGTCTTGGCGTGACATTATTTTTCGTCGTATACGCTTATTATATTGATATAATTTACATTTAAAATAAAAATTAGGCTTTAACACATTCCTCTTCTATGTGGTATATTAGACAACTTTGTTAGGATTATACTTTCAGAGAATTTGGCTAAAGTGTATGTCAGACTGTGTACGCTATTTAAATAAAATGTCAGTCCATGACGGCAATTTGAACATTAAACATTTTGTTTAGACCTCGACTCAGATTAAAATAATTACTTTTGTATATTTCACATATAAAACCATCTAAAGCACAAGTGTACCAAAAAAAATCACTAACTTTAAACCATGTTTAGTACTAATTAAAAAAAAATCACGACGAAAGCGGACGTGAACAATTTATATTCAGTATCTTGTTATGTAACTAGGATGGTGATATATAATGTCTGATTTATCAAACGTTATGCGCAGGTTGCTTTTTAGAAATTTCACAGAGATCTTATCAGGCAACAACTGTCAAGAACTGATTTCTGAATGTTAGTGCGTGACGCGTGGAGTCGCTCGATACTTGTTAATATATGGCATGTTAGTTAATGACAATAGATTCGCAAGTTGAGTAGTACTCGTATTGATGATATAGAACCAATTACGGACTGTTGTTAATGACACATTTGAAATTATGTGATGTCTAAAGCTTCGTCATTGTTGTCAGACTGAGTTAAACGTTTTTCATTGGAAGTAGCTGAATAATGCCCATAGTCAAAACACCGAGTTTGCCAAAGATTTCTAAGTTGTGATGCAGAGGTACCGTACCACATATTAAGTCCCGATAAAACCCCTACTCTTTAGTTTTTTTCTCGGAAACTGCAGCGCTCATAACTTACCAAAGACATTAACACTGTCTTTCTCATCCTTGCTCTGTAAGACAGATCGCCAATGGGCGTCTCCCTCAGACCTGAGACGTTTGTCGCCACTTTAGCACATTAAATGAAAAGTAAATGAATGTGTATAACAGGCTTTGAAATTTATTCTCTTTCAACTATTTCCTAAGTCATATTTAAACTAAACGGATAAGGCAGACACTTTTAAAACTACGACATCTTCTCCAAATACTATGATGAGAGCAGTGGTGTTTCAATGCTTATGAAGAGACCAATAGAATGAAGAAATAATAAGTTTTCAATTTTAAGTTGTATATTTATATTTAAGAACGTCAACTGAAATTGACAAGAGTTGGTGACGACATAAGGCACGCTGAACATGATTGAGATCCGTTAGCGAACATAATTGTGAGCGCACACTGCTACTGCTGAGCAGAATATTTTTTTTTTTTCGTATTTCGTGCCACACGAGTAAACTTTGAGCCCCACGGGGAGCAAAGTTTCCTTTTACAGTACAACTGTGAATAGGCATTTCAATATCAAGCTGTGATTGGTTAAAATAATCCTACGGTGCTAATTTTTTTTTTATTTACAAATTGCTAGCCACCAATGTGACTAGCACCCATTAGAGGGTTACGCCCTCTTTATAGGAAAGGGGAGTGAAGGGATAATGGAAGGTGTGTAAGGAAGGATGGTCTAAGGGAGGTATTAATACTTCATTATCATTTATTGAACTGCATCAATTACTTATCTTGGATATTATAAGCTTTGCGCTTATAATCATTATGGTTGGGTGATTAATGAAAATATGAGCATTAAGTGCAATTAACGTCACAACATTTATAAACCGTACAGGTGATTGATAAATCTTCTCTCCTAGGGGCAACTCTAGGAATTTATGGTAGACAGATGGGCCCTTCGTCTTACATTGATGATTACTGTGCAAAGATGATGGTGATGTGTGAGTGATATGAAAAGTCAGTGATGATTCTGCTGCTGCTTAGCCAGTGTTGGGATGTGGGATAGAGAAATGAACATATGGTCCGAAATATGTTGTGTGAAGTGTGAGTTTGAAGATTTCTTGTGCAGCGTATTGGATTTCTCGGAGGGTGTTTTCCCTATCAAATGGAAAGAGGTTTTGAAGGGTGATGGTTAAGAAACGTAGCAGTTGCTCTATGGTGATTGGTTGCTGGGCAGACTGGGGAGGTGTTGGTTCTTCTGGAAGACGTAAGTGGGCGATGTAAGCTGGTTTGTCTGGTTCTATTGTAGGACGTCCTTTGCACCTATAACTGAAACATGGATGTTGTTCGTCACAGTTGGCACATTTTGGTGGATTTTGTAAGTTTGTGCAGTCTTTTGTCTTATGTTTTCCTGAGCAGTATCCACAAGTTGGAGTGTTTGGACATTTGTTGGTCGGATGCACGTTATATGATTGACAGTGTTCACATCGTAACGGTAATGGTGGTGTAGTACGTGATGACTCAACTCTGTATCTTCTTTTGTAGATGAAAGCTCCAGATGCAAGAAGATTGTCTATAGTAGATTGATGGTTGGTAAGAACTCTGACCATGTAACTTGGAGTGCCTTGTTAAGTTTTAATCCTGATACATTTGGTGATAGTGTGACCTTCAAGTCGCAATTCCTGCTCTGCTTCTGAATCTGAGATGTCGGGAGCTACTCCACGAATGACTACAGAAAGCATAGGAGATCTACGAGGGGGTGGCTGTTGATGGATTGGTTTGCTGTTCGTGGTTGTAAGTTGAGCATTGGAGTCAAATATTTCAAAACTGTATTTATTTCTGATAGTTGTGGCTAGAGTAGAGTCAGGAGACTTGATGATAATGCCGTTCCTTGTTGGTATTATTTGAGTAATTTTGGCTCGCGGTACATATTTGAGAAATCTGTTCAGAAGTAATTTTGGAGTTTGATATCTAGTGTCAAAGTTTGTCAGGAGATAAGCATGAAGAGATTCAGATGATGAACGATTTGAGGTATGGTTTCGATTCGTTTCAGGGTCAGAGTCCTTCATTTGATGCTCAGAATCACCGTCGGAGCTGCTCAGTCTATGCGATTTCTTCATAGGAGGTGAGTTTGAACTGCCAGGATGATGAACGGTCGGTGATTGAGAGCGTGAACTAGCATTCGACAACTGATCAGTGCTACGTTTGTGTTTGGAAGACTTGGAAAGTTACTCGAAATGATGTTTTCTGAACTATAGATGGAAGCTGATGTTTGTTGGATTGTCCTTTGTCATGATGAAGATGAAAAAAAAATGATGATCAGTCTGTAGAATGACTGCAAAAATATAGCTAAGATTTGCTGACACCCTCCGACACTGAAAAGTGCCGTCAATCCTATTGTGGAAATATACGTACTGCTTCTCACTAATGCGTTTGCAACACTAGATCATCGTAAGCACGTTAACTATCCACAGATAGGCTAGGTTTTTGATCTATAATTTGATTACTCGTTTACCGGTAACACCAAACTTTTAATATTCATGCATGAAATAGTTTATTTTACTATATTTTTAAACATTTAATATATTTTTTAAACAATATACAAAAATGAAATTAGTTTCACTAAACACTAAACTAAACTCAGCCAATCGAAGCATTTTCTTAAAGATTACATTGCAATATTACATAGGTCCAATGGTTCACTCAAACAACACTTGATATAACGGCATTATTTAACCTTTACCAAAAGTTAAGTTTGGCGCCGAGCAGATGACAGTGGAAACTGTTATACTTTTTGAACTGAAAGACTTTTTAAAATTACGTTTAATTTTGAAGAATTATCAACTTATTTTGTAGACTTATTACTTACAACGAATTCCGTGTTTGTATGCTGTTTCAAGAAATATGTTAAACGTTTAAGATATAATAACATTAATTATTTCATACCAAAATTCGTACTAAAGCTTTGATGGAGTTCCTTGTGGTTATACAGTATTTCATTTAGTTAGACAAGTAATCAAATCTTAGCACCATAGGATTATTTTAACCAATCAGAGTTTGATATTGAAATGCCCATTCACAGTTGTACTGCAAAAGGAAAACTCGCGCAAGGGGATAGGAGAAACAGTTTTGGCTAAAAGATTAAGCACATTTTTGGAAAATTCTCAACCTATCAGTAACAATCAGGTAGGATTTCGATCACAAATTTCAACCATAGACCAACTGATTCGAGTTTCAACGGACATTCAGATAGCACTGAACTCAGGCAAAAGAGCGGCGGCAGTATTCATGGACCTCACGGCGGCGTTAGATACTGTGTGGCACGATGGTCTGATCTATAAGCTTTACTCATTACAACTACCATCCACCATTATCCGTTGGATCACCAACTTTCTCAACAACAGAGTAACACAAATTAAATCCGGGGAAGTCTTATCTGAGAATATATTAATTAAAAGAGGGGTCCCACAAGAGGCGGCCCTGAGCCCTCTTCTATACACTCTATACGTGAATGACACCCCTGCTCCAAGTCACCCTCATACCAAGTTAGGTCTCTTTGCCGATGACACAGCCTATTGGACGTGTGCAAAAACAACATCAGCAGCAATAAACAACTTACAAAAAATATCAAAAAGATTTGTCAAATGGTGTGAGACATGGAGACTGCTATTAAACCAAAACAAAACCCAATTTGTAATCTTTTACTTTTCTGGAAGGGGCACTAAGGTGGACAAAGAAAAATTAATTTATATTAAAAATTCTGAAATAAAACCGCAAAAAGACGCAAAATACTTAGGGGTCACTTTCGATCAACGTTTCTCCTTCAAAAAACACATTTTAGAAAGAAGAAAAATTGCACTTAAGACTCTGGGCCTGCTGAAATATTATTTCCGTTCCTCAATTCCACAATCCATCAAAAATAGATTGTATCTGTCTATTATCAAACCTATGCTCACATATGGTCACGAACTTTACCACAGCAAAATATCAACAGAAAAAATCGAAAAAAATGAAAGATTTTGGATCAGAATAACGCAAAATATGTGGAAGGAAAATAAAGAAGAACTCTATAAAAAAATAGTGTTGACTCCCATTGACCAGGACATGATTGAGAAAAAACAGAAATACATTACATCTGCCATACACAAAAAATTCATCCAGGTGGATTTGCCGCATAAGTTAGATCTGAGAATACTCAGACATAATATTACTTATCAGGAACTATTACATAACATCAACTAACAAGCACATTACTCGAGAGGAAAATAACATCTTAGGAGCACTTCACGGAAACGATGACTACATAAATAAAACCAACACCATAGAAGGCACAACTCACTTCGCCAATCAACTTACCAAATATTCCTTCTCCTTCAAATTATTAAACTACTATCATTGCGTTCTCTCTCTTTTCAGTATATCTTAAATCTGAACAAAAACACCAGAGGTGCAAAAAGTGGAGCCAAGTTCTTTAGCCCTAAAAAGGTGTGAAATGGGAGACGGATGAGCCAAGTTCCTTGGTGACAGCATGTAACAGGAACAAAGGAACTTCGCGCGAGCTGGCAACAGCCTTAGGGTTGGTGGCGGTGGACGTAGTGGGTTTTAGGATCCCCACCACCCTTATAGCTTATGGATCATGAACCTTGCCACCTCGCGCCAAGTTCCTTGGTTCCTGTTACATGCTGTCACCAAGGAACTTGGCTCATCCGTCTCCCATTTCACACCTTTTTAGGGCTAAAGAACTTGGCTCCACTTTTTGCACCTCTGGTGTTTTTGTTCAGATTATTATCTTTCCTTACTCGCTATATTATCCATCAGCACCTCTTCCATTCACACACTCACATACTTAGAACGTCTCTTGTGAGGGTTTCTGCCTCAAGTCGCTAGTTCTTCCGGGTTCCAGCAGACACAACTATTCTAATTGTATTCACATTCTTAGTTTATTTCACTTCACATTTAAGTTCTGTTTCTTAATAGACGCGGTTGTCACGGCACGGCTGCGCCGAAACGATCATTTTCATCTTCATTTTCATCTTCTTCATCAGTTTCATTTCTGTTGAATTCTATATTAAAGCGGATGACGTTGTGGGCACTAGTAGTTGCAGTCATGAATAGTACAATTAAATATACAATTTGAAATATCTCCCCTAGACAGTGTAACGTCTATGTTAGATTCCGCTCCGACTCTGCCTCTGAAGGTAGATAGTTGTCCCTCTCTGTTTAAGACCAGAAGGTTATGTTGTTCTATTGACTCTTTGAACATCTCTCCGTTGTCATCTGTATCACGTCAGTGCCAGAGCGAAGACTTAGCGTTGAAATCCTCCAAAATAATTATATCCTTATACAAAAATCCAATTAATATATCTTTTATCTTCTGGACGAAGATCTCCCTCGGGATGGAGAATTGACAATATACATTCACAATTGTTATTTATGTTTTCCGCTTGCTATATCGACACAGATCGTTCATTTATAAGCATATTTTAGATGTACGAGTGTATTTATTTGCCGATTAAAATTCACCCCCGCAACCACTGGATTCGGATCCTCAGGCAGTATTGTTACGACGCCCAGCGGCATATTAATCATTTTTTATTTTGTAGGTATATGGCTCCTGCATACATGCTATGTCCACCTCTTCCTTTTCGCAAAATTGCCTAATTTCTGCTGTTGCTAATTTAAATCTATCCAAAATTATTTAGGCTACTTTGAAGCTGATTATGGTTGTCGAGTGTAAACATAGCAGGCGGGAAACTTTTCCGCTGGAATGAAGACTATCCTTCCATATGCCATAACAAACTGCCTGTAGACAGTATTCGTGTGGAACGAATCATCCCTCCTCTCAAAGGCTTTATCAATTAGTGTAGGCAAATCTTATGGATCGGTGGTAATTCCATTGACCCTAAGGGTAATCTTATCAACCTCCTCAATTATAGGGAAGGTTATTGTTTTTCCAGATGGATGTAGATTTCTAACAATTATTCGTAATGCCGCTGTCAGCATCAAAGGTTCTTCCAATTTCGCTAAATTGTAATTTAGGTTAAGGTTCTCGTAAAATGTGTTTGGATTAAAGCAAGTCTCCTTTTTGTATTCTATCGAAATTTGTACTACAACTTGGCTTTCTTCATTCCTGGTTCCCCGGTCGTTTTGATCTTGTGTGTCTTTCTTTTCGATGTCTTCTGTATGTTGAGTAATATTCTTAATTCCTTTTCTCTTGTACAGTCTCGAAATCGAATATTTCCAGTTCTTCTTCGAGTTGTTTCCCAGGTGTTAATGGTCCGTCTATCAACTCTGTGTTCTGTTTTCTTCTTTACTTCTTCCAATTCTTCTCTTGAAGGATCACTGTCACAGCCTATAAATTTTAAAATTCGCTAGTGACGTTTTAAATTATCGAATTAAACGTTCGATGTTCCCTCCACAAACTATTACACAGTAGAAGTGAACTGTTGAAGACATCACTGTGATCAATTTGACCGTGCTGCACCATTCTTTGGAGTTTAGAGTCAAAATGCTTTATCTTCGTAAATGGCAACATTATGCAAGTGGCACATTATTTGAAAGGGCTTTTGATACAGACAATATGAAATTGGGTTTGGAATCTCAGTGAAGACTATATTGTGTTTAGACCTGTTGCATACAATAAGTTGAATAATTACTACTGTTATCGTAAAATCTTCTAGAAACGTCAATGTGCTTATTTGAACCAATTTAAATAATATTTAGTGTACTGGTTTTAAACGTTAATTATTTAAAAGTAATATTTGTAAAATGACCGTCACTTTTTAACTATTTAGGTTGTACAGTATTACAATAATGAGTTACTTCGAAATTTTGATTAAAACTGAGAGAAATCACATTGTAAAATGTTATCTAAAACAGATACAGAAGATTCGTACTTATGGAAGATTTTTTTAAAATAAATGTGCGAAGTGCCTTCAAATTATCTTTACAGACGAATTTAGAGAGATTTCTTAATTATTTTCTTTCTTGTAACACCAGTTGATAAATCTGTTTACGCACATTCTTGATAATACATTTCTTATAAATTTAGATAAAGTCAGCTTTCAGCTAAACTTCTCTCTGCTTAATTTATCTATGACTGAATACAAGCAATGTGAAGTTTGCACTGTCTTGACCGCAAAGAAGGGCAGAATAGTCAAATTAATCACAGTGATGTATCTTCTACTGTGTAGTGGTTGGTGGAGGGAATATCAAACGTTTAATTCGGTAATTTAAAACTTCACTAGCGAATTCAAAAATTTATAGAATGTGAAGGTTTAAAACTCGTTATCATGCAAAGTATTCACTGAATTTCCAAACAAATAACATTTTTATAAATAAATATGTTATTGAAAAAAGGGGCCTGAGTCAGTTGTTGTTGGTTTTAAGTTATTGCTTGTTTCAGGCTCTCTGGAGGTAGACGCATGTTTTGCATCACGAATGGTCCTGATCCAACTACCAGAACAGTGGCATGACAGCCCAAAAAACTATACTTCATATCCTTACTGTGTTAGAGAAGATCGTTTTTGTCGTTTTTCTCGAAACTTCATAAATGTGACTCGGGCTCCTTTTTACAATAACATATTCAATTATTACATCTTTTGAAAATTTCCTGTGTGTAATAAGTAAAACTTTGAGATGCGATTTCTTTCAAAGCATTCGGTGAAATTTCAAAATAATAACGTTTTTGCAGATAGAATCAAAGGAGCTTTCGAAAGATGTGTTATTTTATCCATGTTGTCATTTAAGAAAATTAAAGGTTTGGTTCTAGATCTCAGGGAATAAGCCATCACGCTTACATTTGTCATAATAATTTGTCCCCATCGAAACTAAAATTGACGTAATTCGGGATTTCTCAAACAAATTTCTAGATTTAGAAATAAGGGAGTGGGAACTTTTGGTTACACCATCCTGAATATACAGGATGTTGGAAAACAACACCGATAAACGTACCTAACGATATTCCTAACATGAAAATAAGACAAAAAGTGTAGACTATCGAGGGTGCACAAATGGATAGTTTCGGCGCTATAGCCTGCCGGAAGTTTGGGAAAATGAACTTCAGAGCGTGATATTTCCAATACTGTTAACAGTAAAACTGCGGGGGCATGATGCTCTCAAAGGTTTCAAACCTGCTCTTTCCAAAAATACAAATTCCAAATTGTACAATTGGTGCGCAAGGGATTCCCGAAAGGAAATAGGGGATTTACCAAAATTCTTGAAGTAAAGTTGGTCCAAATACTCTTTCTTTCTCGTAACTGAAAAGGGCGGAATTGTCTTACTTAATAAAAGTTCTTAGACACATTTCCAAAATAAAACTTGCACAAATATACAAGTATTGATTCTATATAGCAGTCTAATAATAGTTTTCAGGGTGGGTTTCCTTTCAATGATCTGATTATGATTCAATATTCTACGAATGTCGGAAACATGTAAACTCTGTGAAGGACACATACCACATTTCCAACAGAAACGAAACTTCAATGAACTCCACTGCAAAATTACGTCGCTTCGTCAGACTACGATTTACGAGATACATTCATTCGTCAGGTAGACAACAATTGGTCTAATAAAATCAAAATTAGAAAATTTAGTTGAAACAGAGCTGTACTGAATGACTGTCAAGAATATAATTTGTAGGTATACAATTGTAATTTTGGGATTGGGATTCAATTATCTCAACAAAAGACTTATATTTACAGAAATAGAATCCAAAAAAGGAATAATTGAATTTAAGAAAGTGGAAAAAACAATGTCACGAAGATAATAATTAGTAAATTTCCACCGCATGAAAAGGTATCATCTTCCTTGTACTATAAGATGTTTGGTTGTACATAATTTAGTCTGTTCGAGTTTAAATGAAACGCAATATTCAAGATAATACAACATTGTTCAGCATATAAGAACATATACATATTATAACCACGGAATAAATGGATCCTTTACCGCATATAAAAGCACTAGCCATATTAAAAAAAAATAACATTCTATTTGTAATCAAGTTTGTCTTTAAATCCTGTCATTAGTTGTTACGTTCTTGTTTATTCTTTCCCTGCAGAGCTCCTTCATAATTACCATAAGCTTCACGTTTGCCTTTTTCTTTTTCTTGGACAAAACATCTCTTGCACCTCCATTATTAATATTACCATTCTTGATATTAGAAGTAGTAGTAACAGAAGTTGCAGAATTATAGAAAGAGCAGAAGTAATAAAAATTATATATATAGTACTGTAATTTCAATGCAATAGTACTAGATAAAACGTAGTTATCAGAAGTAGAGAAGGAGTATAAAGTGAAGAAAAACTAGAAATTTGATTAAGTTACTTAGCCATTCATGTGGTAATATCAGTTCGAGAACTCATAGTCTGTGATTACGAAGAAATGACTTGAACATAATTATAACACTGCAAAACGATGTTACATTTCAGGAAGTATTTCAGGATATTGTTCAATCCAAAGGACACTGAATAGTTGCGGTTGTATTTTGGATCATTTTCATCTGGATGTCATAAAAGAACTTTGAAATCCTACTATGTAAAACGGCAGGTGTTCCTTTGTCATTTCCCATGCACATCGACAAAACAGTCGTTTGTTTTTCAAGCACACATCCATTTACTTATTCCATTCATGGATGAAGAAAACAACCAGATATCTCACGTGACCTCGTCATGCATACTAAACCAGATTGGCTCAATGATCAATTACAATTCTTAAGCTGTTCCAGCAGAATCGTGTTTAGTATGATTGAAAAAAACATCCTTGAAGTACTTAGCTTCAATCACAAAATTGAAAGGTCTAGGTGACTTCATTTCAGTCAATATGGCACGTAAAGACAGGAAGAATCATTAACACCTGGTTTAGGCTCTATACTTATTACCGGTTCAATGTCTTGTTTTACATACTAGGCACCATCAACGTAGATGGCATCCATTGTCTAAGTGAGTAATAAAGCTCACATATCTTCAACCTAATCACTGGAAAAGGTTTTTTTTGTGTTCGAGAAGAAAATGTGTAAATAACAGCTGACATGTATCCCTCATATTCAAATCTTCGTTTCCTCTCCCCTGGCGGATTGAGAAGAACAGCTGAACGTCTTATGCCTTCCTTTTCAACAACGTTGTCATTTATTTTCACTTGCATATGCGACATCCGCTTTTACCTTGAAAGTACTACTACTACTAATTAGAAACAAGTAGTGATAGTCGTTGTACTAGCAACAGCAGAAGAAGAGAAAGTATTAGTAGTAATAGTAGCTGAGAAGGTAGTAGAGGAAAGAGAAGAGAAGTATTGCTAGTATTACTGTTGAAAAACTAGTAATAGTAGTAATAGAAGAGGAAGAAGGAGAAAAAGTAGTAGAAATAATAAAAGTGTGCTCGTAGTACTATTACTCAGTAGTAATAGCACTCGTAATTCTAGAAGAAGAAGAAGAAGAAGACGGAGAAGAAACTTGAGACATAGATAGCCAAAATGAGAAGAGAATGGATATTTGAAGAAGTATGAAATTTGGAGAAGATTGTTGCAGTCTTGGTGGTAATGGCAGGCACCGAATCTGATACATATTAATAGATGTTAAAAGAATGAAACTGAATTTTGTAGACTATTCCAAGGATTGTAAGATCCGCTGGATTTGCTTCCAGTATCGTTGAAAGTTTCAACGAAGCATGTAGAGTACGGAGGTTGAATTGCTTAGGATGACATTGTGCTAAGAGGTCTTCTATAAAAGATACAAATGGAAGAAGCCCAGAACTTCCATTAGAAGTGGGCGCAGGTCTTGCAAGAATCAAAGGTTCATCATATCTGGACTGGGATTGTAAAATTCAATAATAAGGATCCAATGTGACTTTTAGTTTTTTTCCAGTTTCATCCATTGTGACTTCCCAATATTCCTACTAATCAAAGAGACAACCAGTCTATGAAGTCGACCTGAAATGTTACGAGAAATATATTTTAGACACAAAAATGATAAGTATACTTATTTACATAGAACTTAATGTATGTTTTATAAACTGTATAGGAACCTACGTTCAAATACCATAATGAATCTGGGATAGAATACAAGATGAAGTAAAAGTCGCTTTACCCAAAAGTTCATCTTTAGTTTTCAGATTTATGAACGGTAAGAAAGAGTGAAACTGCAAATGTTGTTCCTGAACGTTGTCTAGTAAGTTCTCTAGGAAGATGACTCGAATTCAAGGTTAACCATTACACTGCACTTCAAAAAGATTGTTACATTATTTGATACTGTGACTGTCTCAACCAAACTTTTGAAAACGCTACATAAGACGATTCGCACTGTTTTTTGGAAATCTACGAATGGTTCCTCGTGCGACACGAGGCTGATCCTGACTTTTTAAAAGTCATCTAACAAACCACTGAATCTAAATTTAAACTTCACTGCCGTGTAAAAACCCACAATTATATTTAAGGTGCTATGGAAAACCTACCTGAAATTGTCACTGAAGATTTAAGCATTACTGTTGAAACTTTCTTGTGGCTTTTGGAGTGAAGGGGTGATCGTATAATCTTTTTTTGAAGGAACCGTTACCAGCGAACTATATCTTCAAGTATCAAAGGATGTGGCGATTTCAGAACTTGGAATTTATCCTCGTTTTGCCGCGATACAGATGACGTGGTAAAAGGATGAAGCACTCCTTTTGGAAGTGCTTCACATATGTTTCCAACAACTAGAGGATACCATATAACCAATACACTGATGTAGTGCCATTTGAAAAAAATAAGCGGTATACCAGGTTGGCAGCACTGATAACCCAATGGAATCATTTTTTGTATCTCCCAATAGTCAAGAATTGCTGCAAATCACGGTACGAAAATTAATATTAATTTAATGCATGTTTTCTGATTTATGGCGAAATATTCATTGTATTTACCATTGACAGGATTTGACTCTGGGCTCCAAGTTGAAAATCTTGTATCTCGTAAACGAAGAGGAATCGGACCCATGTGAATATGGACTTTTTAAAATTGTTTTGGTGTAATGAATTCATCTGTAAAATTTGTCCCACATAATAAGATATGTATAGGTTTCGTCCGCTGTTTCAAAGAAAGATAGTAGGCCTAGGTAATCTTTAAGGCTCGGTATTTGATGACCTAAAAAGTCACCAAATAAGATATATAAAATGACCTTAGAAAATATATATAAATGATACGAATATTTAAAAAAAATGACCTATTAATTCTTTCCAATTATGTAATTTTGTGAGTAAATGATTAAGGCGGCATGATATTTGAACGATCAGAAGGAACCTAATGCAAACGAAAAATCACATTGAATATAGGAAGCCGAAATATAGGAATACAGGTCTATGTACAGGAAGTTTAATTTTCTTTTCAGGTTCATAAATTCGACACAAGAAAATATTTAAAAGTTAATTTCTTTTACGGATTATAAACATTCCACTAGCTTAGCTGATGTAAGGATCTTTCATGGGAAGAAGGTAATGACTCAAACTTAGTATAAAACTTCTAATGTTTGCAGATTCTAAAGTACACGAGTAATATTTGTTTCTGTGTACGTCACTGATTTAGAAAATTTTGTTTTCCACATCAACCTTATTCGGAATTGCAGTACATCAACGAACTGCATGTTTTCCCCTTTCAGATCTAAATTTTAGCATAGCTACTACATCAACAGCTCTACATGTCCGATATTTCTCCGAATTTTTGTATGATATTTTAGTTCTAGAATCTAGTCTGATCTGGATCGAAATGAAATATATCTCTTGAAAACTAATGGAAAAGATTGTTTTTCTTTCTCGTGCTACGGGGAATAGACTGGTTGGAAAAAGAAACAAAACTTTTAGGCTGGAAGTGAATTTGGTAACACTATTCTAGGGAGACAATGTGAAAGAATGTTTTCATCCACCGGAGAGGAGGGACGGAGGAAAATAATTGGACTTTTCATGATTTCCATTTTTTGCTGTGCTTTTGCGGCAGCCAGATTGTTCAATATGGCGGGAGAAACCTGAAATAATTGTAGATATTAATCGACATTTTCGCGGCCAGTTGCTCAATCGTTTTTAAATATCTGTGGAGAAAAGAACTTGTGACAAGAAAAGAGCATTTCAGAGAAAATATGCTGGTAAGGTTTCAGTTGCAAGCAATTCTTCCTTTATCTCTCCAGTCACCTGACCTGATGCCTGCAATTTCTTTCTTCTATCGTGAGTTATTACAATCCTTAGCATTCTTTTTTAGCATGTATGTATGTGTGAAACATGTAAACAATTCCAAGTAAGCAGGAAAATGTTAAAAATAAATAGTAAATCCTTAAAAACAAGAAAATGATCAATAAGCCCCAAAATGGCAAGAACTTAAAAGTAATATAAAATAAAAATCACTTGTTTTGCATTAGTTTAGGTGAAATGGATTTTTATTATACTCGGCATCGTTCTCAAACCTTCAGGAAAAAGATGACATTCCATTAAGTTCTGAAGCTTATTAATCTTATTATCATAGTTCTGTAGCAGTATTTCTAATATTTCTGATTTAGAAAGTCTAATAGAGCTATGCAAAGACAACTTACTTTGTGCACATTAGAATTCTGTTTAATTCTATCATGAATATACGAGGTAACAAGAACGTTACTGTCGCGCTGTAAAGGTAAGATATAAATGTAGTTAACAGTACCTTTGCAGCGTAGCCATATCTGTTTATTTAGTTACGATTTCAAACATGTTCTTAACGGGGACATTTTTTAACAAGTAGCTATAGTACTGTATAGTACTGTTGCAGCACTTTGCAATACTACTTTGCCAAAAATTAACTTAAAATATTTGGAATCTGAATATCTAAATACAAGAGCGTTTAAAAACACATTTTTCTCTGAAAGTCATGTGTTCTTTGTTTGTTTGTTTTTTTTTTTTTTTTTTTTTTGCGAGGAAGACTATACCTCTGATGACGATATAGCCTAGGCCCGTTACTAATCTTAGGAGGACGTCTCTTCGCAATTAGTCTTGTAGGGATAGGCGTGGGCAATGTAGCTACCAGGTATGGTTATGTCCGCCGTGATTGGGAAGGGAAATACTGAAGCCTTAGAGTTGATGGAAGAAACTATTACAACATTTGTGAGTATGGTAGATAGAGAATCAACATGCACGGCAGTGCATGAGCCAAGTTCTTCACGTCAGAAAACGTTAGCACTGCCAGAAGCATGTTATACAGGAACAAGAGTTTATGGCAAAA